>PVHX01011359.1:0-47195 GCA_004024805.1 Geosciurus inauris | reverse complement strand
ACTCAGTGAGACCCTGTCTCTACATAAAACACAAAATAGGGCTGGGGATGTGGCTCAGTGGTTGAGTACCCCTGAGTTCAATCCCCAGTACCAAAAAAAAAAAAATTTTTTTTAATGTTTTAAGACAAAAGCTAAGTGAATTAAGCAATATGCAAACTGATGGTCATATGAATACAATCTACTGATATAGTGTATTATTTTGATGAGTTTAAATGTTTTAATTGGTGCATTATAATTATACATAATAGTGGGATTTATTGTGACATGTTCATACATGCATATAACATAATTTGGTAAATTTCATCCAGCAATTTAAAATTTTTAAACTATACTTGGATTCCTGGGATAAACTCAATTTGTGATGGCATCTTATTTTTATACATCACCGAATTCAATTTTCTAATAGTTTGTTAAGAATTTTTGCATAGATGTTTGTGAGAAATATTAAAGTTTCATTTCCTCTCTTTTTCTCTGTCTTTTAATGTCTTCATCAGAGTAATTCTAGTCTCCTAAAATGAGCAAGAACTTGTTCTCTCCTCTTTTATTTTCAGGAGAAATTTGTGTAGAATTGGCATTTCTTCCTTAAATCAAATGTTTGGTAGAAGTCACCAAGGAAATTGTGTGGGCCTGAGTTATCTTTGTGGAAAAATATTTCACTGTGATTTCTATGAGTTTTTGTAGGCTTCTATGTCTCTTCTTGAATAAACTTTGGTAGTATGTGGCTTCAAAGCAATTTGCATAGTTCAGCTAATTTTTTAATTAATTGCAACAAAATTCTTCATAATATTCCTTTATTAAACTTTTTTTAACAAGTAACTATAGGAACTATAATGGTATCCTTATTTCACATCTAATATTTTTATGTCATCTCTTCTCTCCTTCATCCCAACATTCTACCATAGGTTTATCAGTTTTACTGATCTTTGCAAAGAAGTTGTTTGCATTCCCTTGATTTTTGTTTCCTTTCTTTTTTCGTTTTTCCTGCTTTCTATTTTATTGATTCTTTCTCTTGTTTTGTTTTGTTTCCTTTCTTATGCTTACTTTGGGCTTAATTTGCTTTTTTGTTTTAATTTAAGATTGAATTTTAAATTAGTGAGATCTTTCTTCTTTTCTAATATGAGCACTTAATGCTTGGTGTTTGGGACATGCACACAAATCTTGAGATATTTCTATTTCATTCAGTCTAAAATATTTCATAATTTTAATTATATCTTGTTTGATCCATGTTTTATTTAGAGAATATTGTTTAATTTTCAAATATTTGGGAGATTTTAAAGATTTTGCATGTCTCTGTTATTGATTTCTATTTTAATTTTGTTTTGGCCAGAAAACATAGTTTGTGCTATTTTATTTCAATCCAATTAAATTTATGGAGATTTAGGCCGTGGCCTTGAATGTGATCTATCTGAAAAGAGTATGTATTCTACAGGCATTACATGGAGCTTTCTATAAATATCAAATAGGTCAGATTGGTTCTGCTCTTTTTTGTTTTGTTTTGTTTTGCAGGGGATAAAAGCCAGGGCCTTGCTCATGCTAGGTAAGCCTTCTATCACTGAGCCACAGCCTCAGCTAGTGATAGTGATCAGGTTAGTTTTTTATGATGTTTAAATATTTTACTTATTTTCTGTCTCTGTGTTCTATTAATTGCTAAGTGAATAGGCTTGTCAATTTATTCATTTCTCTGTTCAGTTCTTTCAGTGTTTCACTTCAGGTATTTAGAAGATTTATTCTTAGGGGCATATACATTTAGAGTTATTAAGTCTTCATGAATTGATCCTATTATTGTTATGTAATGTCCTTCTTTACCCCCTTATAATATCTATTCTCTCTGAAATTAATATATCATCTCATATTTTTAAAAAGTTTTTGCAGAGTACATTGTTTTCTGTTCTTTTGCGAGAAGCGGGGAAAGACTGGGATACTTGGGATTTAACCCATGGGCACTCTACCAGAGTTATACCACCACCCCTTTTTTATTTTTTATTTTGAGACATGGTCTTGCTAAATTGCAGGCTCTGGCCTTAAACTTGTAATCCTCCTGCCTCAGCCTCCCTATTTGCTGAGATTATAGGTGTGTACCACCATGCCCAGCTATTTTATGTTCTTTTACTTTTAATGGGCATATGTCATTATATTTAACCCCAAAACAACTCTATGAAGTACGTACTATTATCATCCAATTTACATGTGAAAATAGAGAGCATTCATCCTTGCCTGAATGGCTTATTCACCCAGCCTGTTTCTAAAGCTCTTAGTTTTCTGTTGCTACCTCTCACTATGACCAGACTTTAATATTTTCAGTGCCAATTTTAATTTTTAACCTCCAATGTAAATAAAGTACTCCCCCCCCAAAATGTGTTATTTTCCACTATCACCACCATGGGACCTAGGAAGGCTTTAACATTTTTACATAAGGAAATTTTAAATATTGACTGAAACAGTTTTAATTTCACTGAATCAGTTCTGGAGCAAAAAAAAGGAAAAAATATCCTTACCATTTGTCTACAGACATCTATCTTGAACCCTAGTTTCTTTTTTGTTGTCTGTCAACTAATTTCTGCTTAGGCATTTCATTATCATTATTTTTAGCAAGCTGAAGACCAAGCTCTGTACTAGAAGGTTTTGCCTTTTCTTTAAAATAGTTAAGCTTTAACTTTTCTTTAAGGTAGCAAGCCAAACATCCTGACCAATAGCACCAGCTAGATCTCAGCTACTAGTTTATATCATAGCAGAGAGTGAGGCTGTGAGTCACACTCTCTGGAATATACACACTGCTCCCCAGGCTCAGCAGAACCTCCTCATCCTGTAGCATTTCCTTGGACCATGGGTGGTGGTGTCACCCACATTGTGTCTGCTCCGAAGACACTGGAAATGTGACGAGCCATCAGTCCTAGCACTGGCCACAGAACAGTGATTGGAAGCTGTTCTAAGGAAGCCCCTTCGTTACATGCAGAGCAGGGAAGAAATAGTTACTTTCCCATTAGATGAGGCCCCCAGCACAGTGTTGCTGGCATCTCTGAATGAGTTAAAGTGTTCTGTGGGCTCAACCCCGAGTAAGAGTTTCCATCTAAAGAGTTTAAAATTTCTGAAACTCTACCCAGATAATAATGCTTCTCCCCCTAAATATGGGGAAAATAACCTTCAATATAAGTGCTCCTTCAGAGTCAAAATGCCTGACTGCTGAGGAGGGCTGCCCACACACTTTGTCCTTCCCCTCACAATAATCCCACTGATACTATAAATGCCTGGAAGGTGATGGCTTAGTCCACATTTTGTCAGATACTGGGTTGACTGATTTTCTTCTAGACTACATTAATTTGTCATCTTATAGATGTGTTTATACTTTCTAAAAATATAGGCTGGCGATTAAATATACCAGGCATTTTTCTTGTTTTTTTTTAATATTTTTTTAGTTGTTGATGGATCTTTATTTTATTCATTTATTGTTTATATGTGGTGCTGAGGATCAAACCCAGTGCCTCACGCATGCTAGGCAAGCGCACTACCACTGAGCTACAGCCCCAGCCCACCAGGCATTTCTCTATCTAGAGTTCTGACTTTCATTTAAATCCTGATCAGATTTTACTAACACTTTCACATACTGGCCATACTCTAGGGACTATTTGGGGAAACTTTAATTAATATCATAGTAATACAATTTCAAGCTAATATTCTCAGAATCCTTTCTCTAGAAAACTAATATTTTATTTTATGAAATGATTACATAAATTAGCATTGAAAACAAATGCCTACGCCTAGAATTTGCTAGATTTCTTTCCACTTCAGTTTCTACATCTGTAAAAATGTTATTTTATTTTTATATATTTTCCTTCAGAACAAAAAAGCTGGATAGTAATTCTCCATAGTACCTTCCCACCACCCCGGTACTGAACAAAACTGAACGCTTTGCCACTGAGCATAATCTTTTTATTTTTCCATTTTGAGATAAGGTCTTATTAAGTTGCTTAGGGCCTCAGTTGCTGAAGCTAGCCTCAAACTTGTGATCCTTGTGCCTCAACCTCCCAAATCATTGGGATTATAGGCATGTACCACCACACCTGGCAGTTCCATAGTATCTTGAGAGGAGCACTGAATTGGGCACTGAGTCCAAAGATGCTGGTCCTAGAAGCCAGCTAAGGTTGCAAGACTGTGAAAACGACCCGAACAGTCTCAGTTGCAGTTTCTGTCACCTGTGATAATAAAAGATTAAGCTAGGTGTTCACTGGGAGCCTCTCTAAGAGTCTGAAAAGCCTTCAGAGAGAGAATGTACTTTGGCAACAACTAACCAGGTATATGTTTTTGTGGAGTGTTAATGATTGATAGGTTGTGACACTGAAATCAGTAAAACATGAATCAAATATTTACACATACTCCCTTGCAGTGAATTTTCCATTGTGGGAAGGTATTGGGCAATGGAAAATTTCTCAAATACTTTTACTGGAAGAGACTAATTAGGCTCAGCTTTTTGTTGTTATTATGTAAAGCTCATACTAGAGCATTAATGATATGTGAAACCCTCTGTTTATTCACAAAATACCACATCAAGAATTATTTAGCAAGTTGCTCTCAACTGAGATGCTTATGATCTGTCTAAGAATAGGCTGCTTTTCTTTACATAAGATGATTTTACCTAAAAGCCAAGTCTATTGTCATTAGTATTGTTAACAATTATAACTCAAAATGTCAACAATGTTTCCATTAATTATAGCACTGTTCCTTGAAGTTGGCCTAAAATGGAAGTCAGAAATCAGGGCTCCTTTTCTCAACCTAGCCACCGACTGATAAAACAGTAAAATGTCACCATTTCAGTTCTCTTTAAAAGATGAGAAAAATACCTTTCAACTGACTACCTCAATTTCACCTGAGAAATGGAAGAAACCTGTTTATAGTGCTGCAAGTGTTAGTATGGAAAGATTTGGGGCTCCAGCTCCCTAAATGGTTACTGAAGAGCATCATAAATTGACAAATTTACTACCCATCCATTCTTTCAGGATGAATTCCATGTGTATATTATTCATCTTTTAAAAGCAAATCTTCCTTTTATTTATTCTAAAGTAACCTTTCAGAAGCTTTAGTGATACTGAATAATGCTGGAATTTAGAAAATTAATGTCCAAGTACACATTCGCCACATTCACACTTTGCCTTGTACAACAGATTTTATCCTATCTTCTTCTGGGCCCTTTCCACATGAGAATCATCATTTTTCAAATCTACCTTTAGATGGAAGTTTTCCAGTCCCTAATTTTTACTTTATCCCTCTTCTTCCAACCTTCATTTAGTAGTTAGCTGTACCATCTTCCTTGAGTGTGTGGCCCAAAAAGATATCATGATTTTCTGATTAAAGGAAACCATAACCATGCGTGGTGGCACACACCTATAATCCTAGCAATATGGAAGCTGAGCAGGAGGATGGCAAGTTCAAGGCCAGCCTGGGCAACTTAGCAAGACTCTGTTTCAAAATAAAATAAAAAAGGGCTAGAGAGTAGTTCAGTGGTAGAGCATCCTAGGTTTAATCCCCAGTACAAAAAAAAAAAAAAATTTTTTTAAAAAGGAAACTATGCTTGGGGCTGGGGTTGTGGCTGAGTGGTAAAGCACTCACCTACCGTGGGTGAGGCACTGGGTTCGATCCTCAGCACCACATACAAATAAATAAATAAATAAAATAAAGTTATAATAAAAATGTCAATCTTTTAAAAAAAACACACAACTCATCTTTCAAATTGATATCTCAGAATCTTTTACCTTGAAATTTTAATTCCTACCACTTGCTACTGGATACTGACCAATATAATTGTCCACACTAAATATTACTTTTCACATCCTTGTTCACTTTTATTATTAGAGAAATTTCCTTTGTTCCTCCCTTCTACTATTACTTAAATGGAAACCATTTCCAAGAACCCACCAACTCAAGGAGGAAAAAAAATACCATAATGTCAGTCAGACCTCAGAATTTTTTCCTGTTCTGTCCTAGCACGTCTCATGAAAAACTGATCCTACCAAAAATCAGGAATGTGTTCTTCTGAATATTGCTGACTCTTCTGTTCTGTTTCAGCTCACTCAGGTGCTGACTCTCGTTGCCCTTGACAACCAAAGTGGTAGCCAAGTTGCCAGCATCTATTAAGAAAGACTCTCTGCCCCACATCAGAATGTATACACTGCTGCAGGCCATCCAAGTCTACACTGAATGCTGGTGTGAGAAGGCCAGTGTGTCCTGAAGAGCTTCTATCTTCTAGAGCTGCTGTCACCACTGTCCTGCCATCTTAGACCCTAGATATCTTGAATCTTTTGGTTTCACTTGTTCTCCATGTGCTCCTTCATGCTGAGGTTTAGTACTGAATCCACAGAGCCCCAACTACAGAAAATTCCTCCTCTAAACTGTGGCTGACCATCCTCAAACTAAGCCTGTTGAATAACAACTGTGTGAGTTTTCTCTTCTCATGTGACACTATCACTATCAAGTTCCTGTTTCCAGAATGTGTTCCTCATATACATGATCTAATTTCATCTTTTAACCACTCTCAGAATAGGGGGTGCTGTCATTTTACAGATGAAAATACAGAGGTATAAAGAAATTGAATTAATTACTCTATGTAACATAGTTGACAGGTGACAGATCCAGAATCTGGTCTCCATATTATTTACAATAGCCAAGTCGGGCACTGTGGCCCACATCTATAATCCCAGCAACTTGGGAGGCCATAGCAGGAGGATCACAAGTTTGAGGCCAGTCTGGGCAATTTGGCAAGACCCTGTCTAAAATAAAAAATAAAAAAAGCACCGGGGTGTAGCTCAGTGGTAGAGCACCTCTGAGTTCACTCTCCAGTACTTTAAAAAAAAAAAAAATAGCCAAACCAAACTATAGAATCAACATAGGTGTTCATCAGTGGATGAATGCATAAATAAAATGTGGCATACACACACACACACACACAGTGGATTGTTATGAATGCATAAAGAAAATGTGGTGCATACACACACAGTGGATTGTTATTCAGAAAAAAATGAAACTCTGTCATTTCCAGTAATATGCATGGAACTGGAGGACATTATGTTAAGTTAAATAAGCCAGACACAGAAAGGCAAGTACCACATGTTCTAACTCCTATGTGAAAGTTAAATATTAACCTCACAGAAGAAAGTAGAACAATAATCATATTTAATTATTGCATTAAATATATGCTTTTTATAATTCTTATTTCCAAAAGGATTCTTGAAAAATAAATAAGTAAAGCATGAACAGCTAAAACATTTTTTAACTTATTGTCCAGACCCCAAAATTCTGAAATATGACTCTCTGCTTCCTAGTAATTTATCTTCAAATATGCCACATCCTTAACATTGTATTATGCTGCCTTACTGTCAGGAAACTAGAACTTGGTCCTATTCTGCTTCTCCACAGACATGCCCAGACTTGGTCGAATCATAGAGTAAACACACTTGTAACTTCAACTCCAGTTCTTTTGTGTAAAATCGTTAGAATATAGTCAAGGGAAGTTGAGCTACAGAAGCAGAAAATCTATGCATACAGTATTAAAAAAAAAAACTATGTGTAAGTTTGTATATAATTTCTACACATTCTAGTGCCAATCCCTGAAGACCTTCTAGAGATTTTAAAGAAGTAGATCTTTGGGTCTAGTCACATTGGGGCACCTGGTGTTTACACACCCCTGTCCTCCATACAATTGGCTAATAATATTAGGCTTTTCCTTCTCTTTCCTCTGTAACTTTCGAGTCCTCCCTCTTTCTCTCCACATTCTCATATCCTTTCAAACAGTCATAAATAAGCCTTCTCTGCAACGATGCATTCCTTTGGAGTATCTGCAGATCTTTCTTGCAAGGCACTTGAAAACAAGAGCTATGTAGCTGAGGTGGTGCACCCCTGTAATCCCAGCAACACAGGAGGCTGAGGTAGGAGGATCACAAGTTTGAGATCAGCTTCAGCAATTTAGCAAGAACCAGCCTCAAAATAAAAAGGATGTAGCTCAGTGGTAAGAACACTCTGGGTTCAATCCTCAGTAAGAGAAAAGAGAGAAGAAAAGAAAGTAAGAATTGTATCTTCTTAGTGTCAGAAAATAAGAACTCTTGGAAAAACTCATGGAGGCATGAGGATCTGTGTGGTTCTTTGTCTCATGAACTTGAAGAATGAGATCCACAGACACAAAGGGTGAAATCAAAGTAACAGATTAATTAAAGTAACAGAAAGAAAGCTAAGCTCTTGGATCAGGAGGGTTCTCAAAGAGGGTTGCCAAGGGGTGTTTATTGACTAGGAGTTTATAAGATAATGTTACAGGCCAGTTAGGTGGCCTTGAAGACCTTAGGCTAGAGATTTTAAAGTAGATCTTTGAGTCTAGTCACACTGGGGCTCCTAGTGTTCACACGCACCTGTCCAATCAGGATGTTGATCACGTGAAGCTTTGCCTCAGGGACTGACTCAGGGTTCTGGCATATCTTCAGGCACCAATGGAGTCACGGTCACGAGCTGTCTAATCCATTTGTGAACTCCTGGGGGCAGAGGCCTTAACCCTGTCTGCCTAACACATGTCTATCTCCTGCACTCATCATGACTAATACTCACCTTACTAATCCTAGATTTTGATTTTTGTTTTCAAAGCCTTGTTACCTAAACCATTTATTTCTGTTGTCTCTAACAAGAGGGTCCATAAGCCTAAATCTATAATGTACCTGCTATAAGTTCAAATTCTGATATTTTAACTCTTTATTTCTGTTTTGCTACAGTCTACACCATAACTCAGTGTGTTCAAGATCATGGTAGGTGGGATCACCTGGAATGGAATACAGATAGCTGTATTTCTTACTTCAGTAAGTATAGATTTATTTTCTGGTGTATCTTAGGAGAAAATATGACCAATTAACCAAGCCATTGATTTCATGGATATTTTTTCACAAATAAGAATTATAAAAGGAGCCATTGAATAGCTAAGTGTTCGGAAAACACTTATAATGATTCCTTTTTATTTTGACAGGAGAGACAACATAAAGCACAGACTCTAAGCCAGTCACCAGAATTTAATCATAGATCCATGCTAACAGTTGCATAATGTGGGCAAATTTCTTAATCTCTCTGTGCCAGTTTCCCCATCTTCCAGGAAGAGATAATCATGGTGCCTACCTTGTGTAGTTGGGAGGATTAAGTGAATTGATACATGTTAAGGATCCAGAACAATGCCTGACACATATTAAGAACTATATGAGTGCCCAGAGCAGTGGCGCACACCTGTAATCCCAGTGACTCAGGAGACTGAAGCAAGAGGATTGCAAGTTCCAGGCCAGCCTAGGCAATTTAGTAAGAACCTATCTCAAAAATTTTAAAAACAATTTTTTTAAAGGGCTGGAGATGTAGCTTAGAAGCAAAATGCCCCTGGGTTCAATCCCCACTACTAAAAAGAAAAAAAGAAAAGAAATATATAGGTATTTTGGAATTATTATTATTTAAAAGAAGATTTCATTTTTATGACAGAGTACAATTTAGGTCCCACCAAGTCATGCCACAGAATCATGTCACCTCATTTTGTTCCAACTCTCACCATATACATTGCTACATAAATCTACAAGAGTTCATACTAATATCTGAGAAGCAAGTTGTGATTGATTCTTATAAATGCATATGATGTTCAACAATTTCTCTCTACTACTCAAATATTACTAAAAGAAATACTTTGTTTTCTCTTAATACTTTACAATCTTGAAAGAGCTATGCCTTCCATGTGACCACTGACTCTGTAAGATCTGAGGCGTTTTTATGATATGTTATTTGTGAAACCACATTGCCTGAGAAAAGCAGGCCATGCTCATGTGTTCCCAGCCAAAGTAGGCTTTGATGTCAAGAGCCTTTAATTGTACCAATAACATCATGCAGGTAATGACACAGAGGTTGAAAACCCAAACTTTATAGATGGCTTTATAGTTTAACAAAGTTTTGATTATATTGTCTCATTTAATACTAAAAAAAAATGTGAAAAAACTAATATATCTATTTTGCAGATGAGGAAACTTTGTTTCAGAAATGTTAAGTATCTGACCAAAAAACATTAAGCCAAAAATAAACATTACAAAATTCCCATCAACAACATATGCTTACCAGATTATTTTTTTCCTGGTAGGGGATTGAACAAAGGTGTGCTTTACCGCTGAATTACATCCCCAGCCTTTTTAAAAATTTTATCTTGCAACAGCATCTCACTAAATTTTCCAGGCTGGCCTTGACCTCCTGCCTCATACTCCTGAGTTGCTGGGATTACAGGTAATAATAATACATACATGACCAACATACACGACCTTTACTTTTATCATTAGATGAGCTATTGATGTAACTGTTGCATTTATCTATCACATCAAGTATTATTAGAATTCCCAGTCATCTGCTTTTTTTTTCCCATTTGAACAAGATATTAATAAATGTATTTGTTCAATAAATAAATACTTAAATGACATGTATGCCATACTCTAAGCACTAGTGTTTTGGAGGCAAACAAAATAAGCAAAGTACCTGGCCTCACTCAGCTTAAATTCTGGTGGAGAAAAAAAATGAAATACGTATAAGTATATAATGTGTTAAATGTTAATGGAGAAAAATATAGCAAGATAAATGTAATAAAGAGTAACTAGAAGGAAACAGCAATTTTATGCAGGATGATCAGAGAAGTGGCAAATGATATACATAGTTATCACCAAAAATTAGATTATGTAAACTTTAAATTTTTATGTTGGTCAACTCTCTACCACTGTGAAAAATACCTGAGATAATCAATATATAAGGATTTGTTTAGGTTTGCTTTGGCTCACATTTTCAGAGGTTTCAGTCCATGGTTGCTAGGTTGTCTCACTTTGGGCCTGTGGTGAGGTAGAACATCATGGCAGGTAGTAGGTCTGCTCATCTAATAGCAGGGAAGCAGTGAGAGAGAGAGAGAAAGAGAGAGAGAGACAAGGGGGAAGGGGAAGGGGCTGGGGTTCCAATATCCATTCAAAGAAATGCCCACAATGACCTAACTTCCTTCTACTAGCCCCACCTCTTGAAGGTTCTACCACCTCCTAATGGTGTCATGGGCTAAGGACCAGGCTTTTAACACATGAGCATTTGGAGGACATTTCAGATCAAAATTGTAGCAATTTTATTAAAAACAAAGATAATAAATATTAAGAACTCCTTTTTATATTACTACATCCTACTATTACCCATGCTTTTAAGGTTATTCAAGTCTATTATGTCTGCCTGGTGCAACTCTACATTGTGTACAACCAGAGTAATGAAAAGCTGTGCTCCATTTGTGTACAATGAATCAAAATGCATTCTGCTATCATGTATAAATAATTAGAACAAATTAAAAAATTAAAAATATAATGGTATGCTTTACTGCACATCTATTGCCAGCCCCACATTCTGTGACATTTTAGCAGCTACAGATGGGCCATGGTAGGAATATTTACACCAGGAAATTCACTGAAAACAACAAACCAAAACCTATTATATTGTAGATAGTCAGTCTACACTTAAGAAAATGATGAATAAAATATCAACAATGCAGATAGCTTTACAATTATGTTATCATGTACATTCAAGCATAATACTTTTTTTAACCCAGAGAATTGGTTGTTAAACATGTACCAGCACACCACAAGATAAACCTTTTTAATAAATTTATTTGATTAATTAAATGATAAATAGATTTGGAGATAAGAGTGAGCCTTGCAGTTATCCTGGAGAAGAAAATATTATGTTCCAGACAGAAAAAGCAGCAAACACAAGGCACTGTGTCTGGAACCAAGTGAGCCAAGGAAATATGCTCGTGGTCAGAGAGGTAGAGTTAGATCTTATTGTGCCTTATAGATCATTATATGAGAAAGGATGTATTTCACCTCTATTACTGAACTACATCCCCCTTGTAGGGAAACCCCTACAAGGTTATAAGTGGAGAAGTAAACTGTTGGACTTACATTTTAATGGGATGATGTAGCTGCTGTGGGAAACAGAAACTGTAAAGCCAAACGATCAGAAGGAAGTAAAACAGGACTGGAACAGGCTTTATTTTGGGAGGAACGCTCTGGGGCCACCCTCCCCGCCCCTTCACCAGGCTTGAGCAGGCAGAAAATGGCGCTAGAGCCTCGTGGCATACGGAACTTAAAGGGTACCCCCCCCCAGTCCGGAAAAGGAAGGCTTAAGGCAGGAAGGGAAGGGCCTGGGGCAGGAAGAGGTGTTGGTCTAGAGTCCAGTGTCCTCTGAGATTGATTAGGGGAGGGTGGTGAGGTCAGAGTCCTTCCTTCCCGGATGAGCCGGGAGTCATGGCGGTTTTCATGTCGGATGTTTGCTGCTCCCAGGAGTGGCGGTGGACAAGGGGGGGAAGGCGGCAGCCGTGCGGAGCAGAAGAGAGAGAGCGAGGAACTTTCAGAAAGTGCCCCCAGGGGCCGGGCGCCCCGGCAGGGCTGCACGCTGCTGGACCCAGTGAGGCGCGGGGCGGCCAGGAACGAGGCGGCTGATGGTCGCGGTGGGCGGTGGTTTCCGCGTCTGCCTCTGACCTAACAGAAACTAAAGGACCATTTAGTAGACTATAATCCAAGGGAGGAGTGAGAATGGCTTCCACTACTGGGGTAAGAAAGGTGTTAAAAATGGTCACCTCTTAGATATATGTTATGGTTTAGATATGAGGTGTCATAAAAAGCTCATGTGAGAAAAAAATGCAATAAAATTTCAAGGTGAAATGATTGGGTTATGAGACCTTTAACCTTATCAATGCATTAATCCACTTTAATGGACTAACTTGGTGGTAACACTAACTGTAGGCAGGTAGGATGTGGCTGGAGGAGGTGGGTCCTAGGTGCACACCTCTAGGGTATGGTTTTTGCCGCTGGGAGCAACACTTAGCTTCTCTCTGCTTGCTGATTGTCATGTCTTGAGAGATATTCCTCTTCTGCTGTAATATTTTGCCCTGTTAGGTCCGCTCAAGATTTCACGTTTCTTCTCCCAAGGCAAATGCAGAACGTACAATATGGTTGTCACCACAGGCCGCAGGGAACCAAGCAGCAAGCAGCTCACATGCGCAAAGGAACAGCCAACCAGATGCTGATAGGTAAGCAGTAATGGCGCCTCCTACCAAATCAGTGGACTTTTCCTGACTCATCCCGGAAGGACTCCGACCTCAGCAGGATCCCCTGACCAATCCCAGAGGACACAGGACTCTAAATACCTCCCTTTCCTACCTCATAACTCTTCTCTTCTGCCTTAAGCCTTCCTTTTCCGGACTGGGCTCTTTAAATTTTCTGTACCGCAGAACACGTGTGCGGTTCTTCTGGACCCACTCTGCTGGACTGAGGTGTTCACCGGGGAGCATACAACCCAATAAAGCCATTACCCAGCAGTTTAATCTACCTCCTTTTGGTCATCTGGCTTTACAGACCTCCACCTTGGTTCCAGAGCAGTGGAGTCAGCTGTCTGTAGACTGACACCTCTGAAACTGTAAGCTCCCAAACAAACTTTCCTAAAAATTGTTCTTATCAGGTCTTTTGGTCACAGTGGCAAAAAAAAAAAAAAAAAAAAAGAAAGAGAGAGACTAAAACAATATATTTTGATAGAAGAGCCAATAGGACTTGCTGACAGATTGAAAATTGAAGATAAGAGAGGAAAGTTAAGGATGAGTCCAAGGTGTTGAACCCAAGCAACTGGAAGTTTGGAGTTACTTTTTACTCAGTTGGAGAAGACTAAGATGGCATTTACCAAGACTAGGAATAGCAGAAAGGAGAGTGAAGAATTTAAAGTTTGGCTTGGCTTCAGACAAGTTAAATATGAGATGCCTCTTAAACATCAAAATAAAGATATTGGATAGACAGCAGGAAGTGAGCTGACACAGGAAAAAGTCAAGGTATGAGGTTTGAGCCCTGCAGCACTCCAAGATTAAAGAATCTAAGAAATGAAAGGGACCAGCACACAAGATGGAGAAGGTGCACTTGTAAAATAAGAGAAGAATCTTTAACTCCAAGGAGTCCATTTATGTTTTATTTATTAATTTGTACTTTTTCTTCTACAAAGGCATTGAGGGAGTAAACAATAAAAACAAATATTAAGCTAATAAAATTGAAGTAGAAAAAAATCTGTGTCACAGAAGAAAGACTAAAACTACAGGAATTAAAGGAATCAACCTTGTTACTGCAAACTTCATTTGGAGTTCTGCGTTTCCTAGACTTCACAGCAAAAAGGAAACAGTGTATTAGTTTGCTAGGGCTGCCATAACAAAATATCACAGACTGTGTGGTTTAAATAACAGAAACTTATTTTCTCACAATTCTGGAGGTTGGAAATCCAAGATCAAGGTGTTCCAGGTTGGGTTTCTCCTGAGGCCTCTTCTGTGTCCTCACATGGCCTTTTCTCTTTGCACTCATCCCTAATTTTTCTTATTATGAGAACATCAATCCTATTGAATTAGAGCCCCATCTTTATGGCCTCATTTAAATTTAATTGCTTCTTTTTAAAAAATTTTACAGTGCTAAGGATGAAATGCAGAGTCTTGCACATGCTAGGGAATTGCTCTACCACTGAACTATAACTCCAGTGCACTTAATTACCTTTTTAAAGGCTCTATCTTCAAATATATTCATATAGGAGGTTAGAGATTCAAAACCTGAATGCAGGAGCTTATCAGTCTAAGAACTGGGACAACATATTATAAATGTTCTGTTAGTGCACTTTCAGTTAGTGCTATAATACAATGTTTGATTTGCTCTAATATTACTTTTTTTTTTTTCCCAGTACTGGGGATTGAAGCCAGGGCCTCATTCATATACCAGGCAAGTGCTCTACCACTGAGCTACACACCCAGCCTGTTTAAAAGTTTTTTTGGTTTTGAAATAGGATCTCCCTAAATTGCATGGGCTAGCTTCAACCTTGGGATCCTCCCACCTTTGCCTCCCAAGTAGTTGGGATTACAGGTGTGAAACATAACTCCTGGCTAATATTACTTTTAATGTAAATATGAACCCAGAGAGAATGTTCCTGAGGTGATCATAGAAGCTGGGAATTTAGTATGCCTCAATGTGGTTTCTTCAGAAGTCTAAATGTCCTCTGTAAGAAATAAAGGTTGTTGTTATTTTGCTTTGATGGCATTTTTAGGCTGTGATTCTGGAAAAAGAGTAATCAGGCAGGAACAGTTCCATATAACCCTTACTAAAAGCCAAGTCAGATGCTAGGAGGGAAGGCTAGAAGCATCACTATTAGAAATAAAGATAGAGGATCTGTGGATGTAGCTCAGGAATAGAGCGCTTGAATAGAGCACTTGTCTAATATGTGCAAGGTCCTGGACTCCAGTCACAGAACCACACACGGGGAGTGGGGGAGACCAGAAATAAACTTGGAGAGACAGGTGGAGGAGGGGAGAGAAAGGAGGGAGAGAGGAAGGAAGGAAGGGAGGGAGGGATGGAGGGAGGGAAGGAAGGGAAGGAAGGAAGGAAACGAACAAATCAAAAGTCCAGGAAAAAAAAAATCTGTGGAACAGGACTGCCAATATTGAAGATATGATGGGTAGTTACAAAATGTTTTAAGAAAATTCTCTCTTGAAAATATGAGGCTTCTATATTCTCTAGGAGATATGTAAATACATATCTTTATTCTTATCTGAAAAAAATAAATGTATAAAATTCTAGAGATGTGTGATTTATCATGGTATGCTAAGGCATATTTATCTTTACCTATCTCCTTGCTCTGATATGCAATAAAGCTTAATAATTAAAAAGGTCTTGCTTGTTTATTGTTATGGACTATGCTCACATTGAGGTCCTGCTAGTGATCAGAAGAACAACAACAAAGAAGTTTCCTGAGGGATGTTATAAAGGATCTCATTGAAGATAATATAACAATTAGTTGGGTATCACTAAATCAACATAATAGAACAAATAAATTACATTTATTTTACCTGCTTTAGACTGAATTTTGTTCCTCTGATTTAATGGTTAAAGGCCTAACCCCCATGTTGATGGCGTTTGGAGATGGGGCCTTTGGGGAGATAATTAGGGTTAGATGTGTGCATGAGAGTTGGAGGCCCTCATGATGAGATTAACACCCTTATAAGAAGAGGAAGAAAGAGCATGTTTCCTCTCCATTACATAAGCACAGAGAAAGCTAGTCACTGGGAACAAGTCAGCAAAAGTGCTGTTAATACCAATTTAGTATAATCATATAAAAAGACAAAAACTGTACTTGTACATCATACCCTTCCGGATTCAGATGTAGATACATCCTCTAAGGCCCAGATCCCCAGTGGTCAGTCCTGAAGCTAAATATTGCCACAGTGAACTTTGTTTGACTCACACCTTTGTTTGTAAGTTGACTGGGTTACCAATATTTAGAAATCAAAAGATTATTATCCAAAATTCATTTTGAGCCATAGAAAATCATAAGATATGACAAAACTTGGCTCATATTCTGAGTTTCTTACAAAACACACAGCTGGACCTGAGTGACATCCTCATTGTATGCTGCCTGCATTTTCCAACTTAACTTAGTACCCGCCACTTTGCTTTCTCTCTAACCCATAAACCAAGTGTGGATTGTTGTCTATCATTATATTTTTACCTGCTGATTTTCTTAGTAAACAAAAACATTTCTTTGCATTCATGCCTATGTCAAAGGTGGATAAGTGAAAGATGGATTTCTCCACAGCTTTTGTAGAAAATGAGACAAGAACATATTTCTTTGTGGAAGTAAAAAATATTCCTACAAGTCATGTCTCTGTTATAGGTATTCACCTTAAGATAACACTATGAAACACAAACTGCTGTAAGAACTAGGACCTTTTTAAGGATAAAAGATATGTAATGAAATAAAACTGAAACATTAACAAAAAGGACTGAAATAGCAAAAGGGTTTGTTTGGGAATGAAGTCATACTGCTCTAAAATGTATTTACAAAGCTGGGGTCTTCACTTGTCTACCTCACCATATAGGCCCCCACTCCCCAACCTCCTACTCCATCCCCATCCTTCACTGGCTTTTGAGTTTGCAATTTCTGCTTCAAACAAATATATTTACAAAAAAATTACAACAAACTGTAAAATACAGCATACTACATACTGAAGTGAAAAATTCTGTTTTTGTGTCTTTTTAAATAAAAATTTTCAAGAAGTTGCAAGGTCAATTAGAGGAAAAAATGCAAACAAAGAACAAGAAATTACACACAATTGCCCTCATGGCCTTCCTCAGATTTCCAATATACCTGCATCCAAAAATACCATACTAGAGCTTGGTATTTTTCTGGTTAATAGTTTATCAAGCATATATAGTTATTTTAAATATATAGTTATTATAAATCATGGAGAAGTGACATGTATACTTTTAGATGCTTGATAAAGTTCAATGACCTAATGGCAAAAGAATGAGGGATTTATACAACCAGATATTTCAAATAGGTTGGTAGTAAATTTTGTCTCTTGTCCTAGGCCAGTGCAGAGCTATTTGAAATAAGGACTAAAATAGGCTTCAATATTGATTTAGAGTATTCCAGACAGGTACCTTCATGGATTAATATGCTAGGAACACATTTCTAACATTTGGACTAATGGTAGATAAGTAAACACCTCAAGACCTGAGAAATGAAGAAAAGCAAGGAAGAAGAGGAGGAGGAGGAAGAAGAGGAGAAGGGGGAGAAAAGGGAAGGAAGAGGGAGCAGAGGAGGAAAAGGGGAAGAAAGAGGGAAAGAAGAAGAAAGAGGAAGAAGGGAGAGGAAAGTGGGGGATGGAGGACAACATCAGGGCAAAAGTCAGAAGATGTTTTAAGCAGATCAGAATTTAGTCACATGTAAGTGTTAATGCCAGCAGGTCATGCTCAGAACAGTCTGCCCTGGAACCAACTCAAAGCAGAGGTTTCTGAATTTCTGGCAGGTCCAGGGAGTGTTGTAATCCAAGGCTGCCCTTCCCAGAAAGAGAGAAGGACAGGGAGTTGGTAGCAAAGTTCAAGCAGGTAGAATACTGGTTTCTTCAGTCTAACGTCACTCAGATTAAGTGCAGAGTAGAGATAAAGGACGTATTATGTAATTTTCTTTACTTTTTTTTTTTTTTACTGTTTGATGTAATGAAGACATAAAAAAAGAGGCTTAAGGAGATTCTTCACTAAGCAACAAAATCATTAAAAGTCCACCTTGATGTTATAATATTACCCCATAATTACATGGCTTGTTTATTGCAACTTTTTAAACAGGGCTGTATCCTAGCAAATCCAGAAACCTCGTCACACAAAGCCTGATATGACAGAAATTGTTGGTGCAGTCTGACAAAAACAGGACTAACTCTGGAGGCATAACACTCTACCCCCAAATTTAACAGCTTAAAAGAGTCATTTTATTTTGCTTACATGTGAGGTGTTGGTAATGCCATTGGGCAACTCTCTTGATACTCCCTCATGCAATTGCAGTCAATATTGGCTGAACTGCAATTATTTGAAGGCTCAGCTGGGCTGGATGTCAAAGATCCCTGGCAGTTGGTGCTGACTTCCAGCTGGAAGCACAGGTGGGGCTTTATCCCAAGCTTCTGCACACTATCTCCCCATGTGTCTGCCTGTTCTTCCTGCCTAGCCACTGGACTCCAAGGGCAGTGTCTCAACAAGGAGATTCTGAGGAGCACAGGGAGCAAACAGTCCAAGAAGCCAAGGAGAAGTTGCATGGTTTGTTCTGACCTCGCCTTGGAAATCACTCAGCATTACTGGCACTGAACTTTATTGGTCAAGGAAATCCCCAAGACCAGACCAGATTGAATGGAAGGGAAATTGGACTCCATCTGTCTATGCAGGGAGTGTCAAATAATTTTTTGCCATATTTAATTCCTCAGAAACACCTTTCTATCATGATTCTGAAAATTCATAATTGCTTTTTTACTTTCATTGCATTACTCTGTCCCAACAAAATTTGGAAATATATATCCCTTACTCTGAAGCTAAGACTTTTACTTGAAATCCTTCCCAGTAATCAAGCCTAGAGGTAGGGAAAGTAAGTTTTCTTTACTTATTTGCTTGTTTCTCACATTCACCCTACTGTTTTGCAGTCTCAAAACTGTTGAAAGAGCATTTGTCATCCATAGTTTGTAATAGGAATGCTGTTTTGAGTTAAAATTTAATATATAGAATTTCAGTTAATCTTCCTTGAAGAAATAACACACAATGTTTCTTAAGCTTGGAAATCAGTAAAGATAGGCAGTAGACTTCTCTGTTACATGCTGTTCTAGTACACTTGTTTTTATGTTGTCTCATCTTAGTTAATCTCAAATTACTGCTATATAATAAAAACTCATAATCAGGTGATTCTTTTGTTCTTGTGTAAAAAGATGTTTCTGATCTCTTATTCTTCACCAAGAACAAGAAGATGTTCATACTTTTTCCAAAATGATAAAATTGCTGCATGTTCTTCCCTGATGGCCAATAAAGCATTTAAAATGCACACCCAAAACCAAGTGCCTTATTGAAAAGAATTAGGGTTTAAAATGAAAATGAAGGTTTTCTTTGAAATATACCTAACAGGCCCCTCTACTCATCTGTGAGATTAAAAAAATATTTTTTCGTTGTGTAAGACCTGGTTTTGTTTTTTAATTCCTTCATGTCTGCAGAGGAGTGGGGGTGATTTTCTTTTTATAATCATTCACTGACTGTTTTTACTTTGGTTTTATCAACAGAATTTTCCTTCCTCTGTGATATTATCATATTCTTCCTCCTCCCTCTTCTCTTCTCCTCCTCCTTCTCCTGATCCTCTTCCTCCTCCTCTCCTTATTGCTCTTCCTCTTCATCCCTCTCCTCCTTCCCCTCCTCCGCCTCTTCTCCTTACTGCTTTTACTTCTTCTCCTGTTTTTCATATTCCTTTTTCCTCTCTAGGACTTTGGATCACTGAACTGTTTTTATATCAAAGATGAAAAAACAGAGGAAAACCTAAATGTGAAGGTTTATGTATCTTTCACTGCAAGGATTTATGGAATCAAATACACAGCTATTAACTGAACCCACCTAAATCAGAAGAGTCCCAGTTTAGCAAACAGTCATTTAAATAAAATAAAAAGACTACAGCAGAGGGGATTTTAAAAAGTTAGTAAATTAGTAAACAAAATGAGATTTAAAATATATAATAGATAATAGGCAAATTCACAGTAACAGAAAGATTAGTGTGGTTGCCAGGGCCTGGGGGAGGCACATGGGGGAGTGCTTATGGGTACATGGTTTCTTTTTGGAGTGGGAGATTTAAGGTATAACTCTCATGCATTATTCTCCTTAGTTAATCCACGGGCCTAAGGCTTATTCTAAAAAAAATCCTAAATTTCCATCATCAGTCCTAAATAGGTTGTGTCACACTATCCTAGTGGGGTTGTGAGAGGTAAGTAGGAAAGAATTGTTCTGAGGAACAAAGAGACAAAAATAATCCCAAGCTGAAAGTGCTGCTCTGCCACCCCCATGTATGGCTCATTCTGAGCACACAGATGATCATCAGTTCATTCTACTCTGAATATTCAAGAATTTAAACTCATTTCCTCAAAGGGAACTGCAAAAATCAAACACAATCTTGAGTGAACAATTAAGATACTTATTGGTTCATGAACTAGAAAGTCTCAAGGTAATATGTGCCTCAGGTCCAGTTTGACGCAAAAGTTCAATGATCTATCAAAGCCTTATTTTTCCCCTCTCTTGGCTTTACCTTCTATGGTGTGAGTGTACTCCATGCCACCACCTTCATGACAACACAACAGTTGCAATGATTCTAGTCTTACAGCCACATTAGACAACCGTGCAAGAAAGTAAATGTCTTCCAGTAGCACTCTCAAACAGTCCCAGAATTACCTTTCCATACAAATTACCAGCCGGGCGCGGTGGCACAAACCTGTAATCCCAGCATTTCGGGAGGCTGAGACAGGAGAATCGCGAGTTCAAAGCCAGCCTCAGCAATGGCAAAGCACTAAGAAACTCAGTGAGACCCTGTCTCTACATAAAACACAAAATAGGGCTGGGGATGTGGCTCAGTGGTTGAGTGCCCCTGAGTTCAATCTCTAGTACCAAAAAAAAATGAAAAAGGAAAAAAAAAAAAAATTACCTTATAACAAATCTTCATATGCCTCAATGGCCTGACAGGACACAAGAGTTTATTTCTGTCAATCCTTGCAGCCAGCAAAGCGCTAACCTTGCTGCTTGGATTAGTCAACCCAAGACTCAACCAATTACTGCATCAAAGGGTACAGGCTTCGTAGAATTGATTTAGGTCAAACATGGTCCATTCTTGGTGATCAACTACTTTCAAAGCACATCAGCAGGGACTTAGGCATAGATAAATATTTAAATACTCGTAGGCAGGGAAAAGAAGGCAATAGTCACTGACAAGACTACTCACTATCATTTGTCTATTCCTTCCTGCCACAGCAGAAATACAAGCATACTTTGGTATCTATAAGGAAGCAGTTCCAGGACACCCACCTCTTACAGATACCAAAGTCCATGCATGCTCAAGTCATTATATAAAATGATGCAATCCTTCATATAACATACACACATCCTCCTGTGTGCTTTAAATCCTCTCTAGATTATCTATAGGATATAAAATAATGTAATGCAAATAGTTGTTATACTCTATTATTTAGGGGAAAAGGGAAATAGTCTATCCATGTAATACAGATGCAATTTTTTCTCCAAATAGTTTTGATCCTAGATAGGTGGAATGCATGAATGTGAAATCCACAGATACAGAAGGCTAACTATTTATCTGGTAAAGTAGATAAAGGGAGGTAGGAGAAATGGTAATGATTTCTTTTTCTTTTTTCTAAGTAGTAGGATCTCAGAGCTAAATGGAATCCTAAATGGTGTCCTGAAGGACACCCAGTCTGAAATCATCAGGTTGATTTAGCCATGTTTACAAAGTCTAAATCATCTATTTGCTATTAATTTATTCATTCTTTAGCAATTATGTATTGAGCACCTGCTGTATGCTCAATAACACTCTAGTCATTGAAGGCATAGGAAAGAACAACAAAGCAACTCTGTGTCCTTGTGAAGTTCACATTTTGGTGAGTGCCTTTTCCCTAACATCATTACTCATACTCTTTCCTTAAAACAACACCCAGACAACAAAGAAATGAAAGTTTTCATTATCCTCTATTTCTGGTCATCTGTGAAATCTTAAATCTTACCGTCTTAAACCTTGGTGATGGTAATTTAAATATAAGATACAGTATTTCAAATAGAACCCTTGGGTAGTTAATCTTTAGTCTCATTTCCTTAACAGTTAAATTATCCAATTTATATATGAAATTTTAGTAAATGCTTGAATACAATAAAGTTATTCAAAAATTCCCTCATCTAAAATTACTGGGTTTTGTTTTGTTTTGTTTTGTTTTGGTACTGGGGATTGGTCACAGGGGCACTTAACCACTAAACTACATCCCCAGCCCTTTTTATATTTTTTATTTTGAGACAGAGTCTCACTACATTGCTTAGGGCCTCGCTAAGTTGCTGAGACTGGCCTCGAACTTGTGATCCCCCTACCTCAGCCTTCTGAGTTACTGGGATCACAGACATGCACCACTCTTCCTGGCTAAAGTTATTGTTTTGAACCAGACACCTGAATACAGACACAAGGAGGAATAAAAGTAATAATTGTTTGAAAATTAGAACCCACAATATACAGGTTTTTTTAGTTATATAAATATTAGTCTGTATCTAATTCTTACACATACAATTTTTTCTTTATGTTCTAAAAAATTAAAGGAAAATGACTGTAATTAGTTGCCTTTATAAATAAAAATGGATGCTATAACCATCTTCTTGAGCTCTTTCTCAAGGCATTGTTTATTTTCTGTGATTAACTTCTGCAATCCCTTTATAACTCACAGCCTTCTTGAAGTCCTAATGCATCTGTTACTGTCCTAGACTGGGCAAAGCTGTCCTTCCCCTCTGGAAGCCTTGAATGTGAAAAAGAAGATGTGTGAGAAGACGGCAGTTAAAACAGGAGTAGGAGGAGAGGAAGTTTGGAGAGTGTAGGAATAAAGAGATGAGAGTCCAGCGTGAACTTTGGTCCCACTCATCCCTCAGTTGAGAAGCACCCTGATAACTCATCATTGGGAAAAACCACAGGCTTGCTTCAGAGTCCTTGAAGTCTCAAACAGGCTTGTTTAATTTACATTTTAATTCAAAATCAAAACTACGTCCATTTCACAGTCTCTCTTTTTTCAGCTGCCTCTTACCTGTGAAGTTTTTAAGTTCCTCACAAGAAAGATCCTACATAATACCTAGCAAACTATGTACTACCCATTAATTGACTCCTCTGTGTTGCCCACAGAAAGCCAAGCAGTCTCCTTCCCCTTGTATGCACTGGCAAGTCATTATCATGTGAGTGAGTATTGGTTGATGGCCTTTGCACTTAATGTGTCCTCTTGGAGAAAATGCTCTTCCTTTGGGTTATCCACATGGCTTTCTCCTTCCTGAGGAAGTCAACTCGAAAATTGACTTTTGTGCATTAAATGTCTGAGAGGGTGTTCTTGAAATTAACACCTTTGGAAGGGAGAGAAAGGATGTAGGTTCACCAGGGGTAGCCCAATGGGAACTGAAATGCAAAGAGTCTGTTGGGTAGGTCCAGTGTTGGGCTTGGACACCTCCCCCTTGGTCACTGGATATGAGCTGCCTGCAGGGTGGGCATGTCTGTGAAAGGCTCTCCACAGCTTCAACAATTCCTGAAGGCTGACAGTTGAGATAGTCTGTGACAGCTGTCTAGCATCTGCTGCAGAAAGTCCTTCCTTGAAGGGGGATCTGCACTGCACATCACTACATCTACACATACCTCACTTCATAAAGGATACCTTTCAGAGAGGCCTTTCTGACTACCTTTTACAAAATCAGCATCCCATTCCCAGCCCCCAAAGAGAATTCCAGTCTTCTTTCCCCTTACCTTTTTTAATTTCCACTTAACATGTTATGTATTTATTTACATTTCCAATCCCCTGCATACCTATACACAGGTTAAATATAAAAATTAAGAGATTACAGAATTTTACTTCAAATTGCTATCTCCCCAGCACCTAAATTGTAGAACAATTCCTGGCACATAATAAATAGGCAGCCAAAAAATAGGTATTGAAAAATAAATCAGATCCCCCTGCTACTAGACCCATTCATTAGAGCAAAATACCTACTGAGATATTCTAGTAATTCTGTTTTACAAGGCTGGGGATGCTTAACTGTTATCCAAAATGATTTCATTGACTAGATTAAAACCAGAATCCTAATGTAAATTGATATTATCTATGGTATGATCCACTAAAGATGCCCTATAGCACCAGTAGAAAGAACATAAGCAAGGCTAGTCTAAGAAGTATATGTAGGACCTTCCTGGAAAGCCCCTCAAGGAAAACACAATGTATATATTTTTAAGGCTGCTGCAGCTGCAATAAGGTACCAGATTGGGTAGCTTAAATAACAAATTTATTTCTCAAAGTTCTAAAGAAACGATGTTTTTGTGTCTGATCTAAAATTCATGCACTCTTTATCCTTTCAGTACATTTTTCTTTGGTCCCTTACCAACACAACCCCCTGTGTTCTTGGTACTAAGGGTTTTGTGTATGTGTGTGTGTGTGTGTGTGTGTGTCTATGGTGCTGGAATTGAACCCAGAGCCTTGGGCATACAAGGAAAACACTCTACCAACTGAACTATATCCCCAACCTCCTAGAGGTTAGTTTTGAAACAGGGTATCACTAAGTTGCTGAGACTTGCCTCCAAATTTGTGATCCTTCCTTTCTCAGCCTCCAAGTGCTGAGATTACAGGTGTGCATCATGGCACCTGGCTCAAACTTAAGCTTTCTATAGTTCCAAACATCTCATTTTCTTTCCAACCAGAGAGAAGAGACAAGGGAAAACCTTTTTATTATTTTCTGTATTGGTCTGCTAGGGCTATTATAACAAAACACCACACATAGACTAGGTGGCTTTAAATAGCAGATACTTATTTTCTCATAGTTCTGAAGACAGAACTCTAAGATCAAGGTGTCAACAAGTTTGGTTTCTCTTGAGGTCTCTCATTGGCTTGTAGATGTCTGTTCTCTCCCTAGGTCTTTACTTCACCTTCCCTCTGTGCATCTTGGCCCAAGTTCCCTCTTCTTGAGCCAGGCATGTAGTTCAGTGGTAGAGCATTTGCTTAGCATACATGTGAGCACAGGGAGCTCAGTTCCTTAGTAAGGAAGCTCTGAGTGGTTTCAGTGTTTTAGAACCCAGAGTGCTGAGTTTATGTATCAGAATGTGGACATGTTACTTTTTGCTACCTGCATCCCCAGTCAAATCTGTAAAGTTAAAAAGAAAGGCACAGATATATTTGAGTATCTCATCTACTTTTTTCATTTTAAAAAAACGATTAGTCTTTTAATTGTGTCTCTTCCGAGTATGACATGCTTCAGCAAAACCAGAATCCCCTGGGGTGCTTTCTATAAAGATGATTCAGCAAGACTTTCCAGAGTCACTGAATGAGATTTCCTGAGGGCAGGACCCAGTAATCTGCTTTTGCAACAAGCTTCCTAGGTGACTCTTATGTGCAATAAAACTTGAGGAACATTCTTTTTAGGAGTTGACCAGGATCATATATTCAAAATATTTACTTTGGTGGATAGATGGGGGAGAAGGCAGATTCTCCTTAAAGTAGCAGGAAGACAAAAATTAATAATAGTTTTGTATCTAAGGCATTTATGATTTTCAAAGTACTCATAAACATTACTTCAAACATCATTGTGGGTTGATGAGTACTGTCGCTAAAGCCCACCACAAGACTACTACCAATCTGAAAGCACAGATGACAGTGGGACTTTATCTTTCAGGTAAGGTACTCGTGGTCAGTGTTTTTTTTATCAGTGAAGATCTACTGGTCAAGTAGCCAAACAGATCCCAAACAGCAGTCATGACTGTACTGCTATGTCAGTTTGCCAAATTTCCATCGATTCAGTAAATCAGGAGACAGTGAGCCTGAATGGATTCAAACAGCGTAGGACGTGTGGCACAGCTGACAGCCTGAGCTTTGTATTCACACATGGCCCAAGGCAGAGATGCAGAGGTAGCCCAGTAGGTGCTGCGCACACACACCAAAGGCATGGATCACAGCTGATAATTCCTGGCTTAGAGAGCCTACAGTCTTTTAAAAGAACTGCTAGCTAACCTCCCCAACCACCTTTATAGAGAGAAACATTGTCTTTATTATTCTGATCAGGAAATATAACTGCCTTCTGACTCAGAGAGAGATACTATCTTTATCACCCTGGACTATCTCCAAGGAGGGAAGGAAAATAGCTTTACTAACCTGGAGTGGGAGCAAATCTGTTCCCTTCCCTAGAACAGCTTTGTAAACGTCCTTGAACAAAGCTGTCAATGCTCTTTGCTCCAGTCATCCAGAAATGCCAGAATTCTCTCTCAACACTACCTAGTAATATTCTTGGCTTTGATAAATCAAGTAAACCTGGATGTTAGAGAACTCAAACTTGTCTTCTTTCACATACTTCAGAGAACAGAGTCTGCCATTTAAAAATTTTTATAGAGACTAGGGGTATAGCTCAATAGTATATTATATACTTAGCATACACGAGAACCTGGGTTCAATTCACAGCAACCAAAAACTAAAATGCTTTTTAAAAATATGAATCCAGGCTTCAAAATTTTTCAATGATATATCCTACTACTCAAGCCAAATCTTACACAATTTATAAAAGCCCCACAGTATAGAAGCAGGTAAAAACAGAACTGCTCTGTAAGAAGAAATAATGAGATACCAACACTATAAAAATCATCACTCTAGCCAGGCATGGTGGCGCACATCAGTAATCCCAGTAACTCTGGAGGCTGTGGCAGGAGGATTCAAAGTTTAAGACCAGCTTCAGCAACTTAGTGAGGCCCTGTCTCAAAATAAAAATAAAAGAGAGACGTGGCTCAATGGTTAAGCATCTCTGAGTTCAATCCTCAGTACAAAAAAGGAAATCATCACTGTACTGAAACAGTGGTTCTTGTTTTAAAATTACTAGCCCTCCTCAACACATTTAAGTTATCAGGCTAGGAGCAAAGGGTCACATAGGTATGGATAAATTAAAATAGCTCTTTTGGCATCAGTAGTGACAGAAGAAAAACTGGTAGTTTTAATTAACCACAGAGGTAAGTAGTTTAGGATCTATTAACAGGCATGTCCAAAGGTAGATTTAAAAAGCAGTAGTCATCTCTATACCTGATTAATTTACTTATTCACTCATTTATTTATTGAACAAGAATACTAATATTAATAACCGACCAAGTACCAGACATCTTAGGGTGCAAAAGTTAGGACGTTGTCCCAGTCAAAGGAGGGAGGGATAAAGAGAAGCAAATATTGCATAGGTAAAAATTATCTAATTTTTATAATTGCAAAAAGTACATACATGCTGGGTGTGGTGGCACATGCCTGTAATCCCAGCGGCTCAGGAGGCTGAGGCAGAAGGATGGTTGAGTTCAAAGCCAGCCTCAGCAAAATCAAGGCACTAAGCAATTCAGTGAGACCCTGTCTCTAAGTAGGGCTGGGGATGTGGCTCACTGACTGAATGCTCCTGAATTCAATCCCTGGTAACCATCCCCGCCCCCTGCACCAAAAAAAAAAAAAAAAAAAAGTACCTACATGTGCCATAAGAGGATGCAACTTGTTTCTATGACATTTTCTTCTAGCCAACTTTTTCTGCCTGAGACAGTCACCAAGAACATGTGCAGCAGTTCCCTGTGTTGGGAACCAAGAAAGGTTTGAGGGACACTTTCTTTTAATCTATTGGCTTTAAAAGCATTGAATTTCATAAATTCTAGATAATTTATAATCCTAAAAGTGTGTAATTGGCTAACAAATACCACATCAGGGTGTCTTTTTCATATTAATAATATCCAGCTGCTTTTCTGACAAGATTAAACTCATGGTCACAAATAAGAAATGCACTAATTGCTCCTTAGGGAAGTTTAGAAGCTTGATATTGAAAATGAACAGCTTTTTTCATAACAAATGATAATAATACCTACTACTGTATTAAGTATACTGTATATATGTGTGTATATAATTTAGTTCTTAAATGGCTTCATAAGGTAAGTACAATCTTCTCTTTGCAAGGGAGAAAAGGGAGAGTCTGTGCTACTTGGTAAATTGCCCAGCTTGCCACAGGTATTGAGGCAGAACCCAGGTCTATTCACCCCCAATTCCTGGGCTCCTAGCTGCTCAGCTCCAGGCCTTGAAGAAGAGGCAGCCAAGGCCAGAGCCTTGTTGCCCACCCTTCCTTTAGCTTTTAGCATAAGAGGACATTCTTTATTTTTTTAACCCAATAAGCCTTTTCCAGCTTTCTTTCTTGAATAATGTCTAGAGAAATATGAGTATAGATATGATCAGGGGTTGTGAGTTTTCATTGTTATTTTAAATGAGTTTTCTGCAATAAAATAAACAATTAAATCTTGACAAGATTTTGAACATACGAGACAATTTTTATCTTTATACTGATAATAGAAACTTTTGGGTAAGTCACCTAGAAATGAATTCTGTCTTCCAATTTCAAAATGATAAGACATAGCAAATAAATGTAACAGCCACCAGAGTGGGTATAGTTATATTTAATTTTTGCTAAGGATCATTAAAATAATATTGATATACTACTAAATATTATTTTTAAAACATTAACATGATATTATATCACTATTTTAAAAATATAAACATTTCAGGAATATAAAATGGATAATAAATTCATAGTACATTTTAACTAATATAAATGAATATTCTTCCTCTATAAAATAAATTTTTTATGTAACATATTTTAAAATTGTGCTAAAGATATAAGATATCATATTCATATAATTTAAGGTTTTGCTAGAAATATATACCTAAATAGCTTGGAATAAGATTTCTCTTTAATTCAAAAACTAATTAAGCTTAAATTTTATTTTTAAAATATAAAAATAACTTAGCAAATGCCATCTGCTTTAAAGTCCTTTTTGTTGTTAGACTGGCCATCTGGGTCTTGCTTTAGAGAAAAATCATAAAATAGCACTTAATTGAATTTACTGTAACATAGGAAAAGAAAATACTCAAGCATGTGTGCAAAAGGTTCAACCAAAAATAAAATATTTGGTTTGAAATCGTTACACAGCTATCTATAGTCACCAGTTCACTAATGCTGGAAGAGTGTAATACCTCTATCTCACTTACAGTTAAACAATTATATCTCCTTTCCACTTGTTTTCTGGTAATCTACATAAGAGTGAGAGTGGATAGGCAACAACAAGGAAATTAAGAGGACTAGTTTCAAAATAAGAATGCACAATACCTCCATGAGTGAATGGATCATCTCTCAGAGAAGTTTCTTTCAGATCATTGAGAGAAGATAAATGACTTTATGATTACCAGTCAAGCAAAAGATAAAAGGAAAGAAAATTTTTCCTTCCAATCAGTAGGGCTAAACTTAACCTTATTCCAACCAGAGTTGGGAATTTTGTCAAATGTATAGTAATTAGAGTTCTCTAGAGAAAGAACCAATAAGATGATACATAGATAGATAAGTAGATAGATAGATAGACAGATAAAGAACTTACTGTGAAGGATTTACCAGGTGCTTATGGAGACTAAGAAGTCCCATGATCTTTTGTCTGTAAACTGGAAGCCCAGGAAAGCTGGTGGTGTTGTTCCAATCCTGAGAACCAGTGTGAGTCTAAAGGACTAACAGAGGGGAGCATAGATGTCCAAGGGCAGAGGACAGTTGCCCCAGCTCAGAGAAAGAATTTGCCATTGTTCTGCCCTTTTATTATGTTTGCGCTTTTGAATTGTTTGAATTTGAAAAATTCAAATTCAAAGGTGAATCTTTTTTTACTCGGTCTACTGAATCAAATGCTCACCCCTTCCATAAACACCCTCTCAGACACGTCCAAAAATACTGTTTACCAGCTATCTGGGCTTCTCAGAATTAACTAATACCTTCTGCAATCAACATGCTGATGGAGTAGTCCTGGCTAGAGGCTGAGAGGTCCCCAAGACCCCCAGGCCTCTCAGACCAATTTCAGGCCTAGGTATCATGAAGTCAGTCCTCCAGTTCTAGAAATTCTTAACTAAGCTGGGAGACTCTAGGTCTTTTCCTGAAAACACACCAAGTAGAATTTTAAAATATGTCCAAAGGTCACCAGTAAACTCCTTGATAATCCTCTCAAATCCTTCATTGGAACAACAAATTTGAGAACTGCTTCTTATTCTTCAATCAAATCCAGGTCAATTATTATTAAATATGAATGGGAGAAGACATCAGAGTTAAAGAGCATTTCAGCTCATCATGAATAATCAAGAATTCCCTGAAGCCAGGCACAGTGGCACACAACTAAAATCCCAGTGGCTCAGGAGACTGAGGCAGGAATACCATCAAGTTCAAAGCCAGCTTCAGCAACTTAGCAAGACACTGTCTCAAAATAAAAATATTTTTAAAAGGGAGTTGAGGCTAGGGCTGTAGCTCAGTAGCAAAGCACCCCTGTAGTTCAATCCTCAATACTTCCGAAGAAGAATTCCCTGGACACGGTATAAGAATGGCTTACTAGTTACAATAAAGAGCTCCTAAAAAATTACCTATAAACTGTATTTCTACAAGTGTCAGATGCCAGGGTGTTCTCACAGTATAAATTCATATATATATGTTTATATATATACGCCGTGTAAATTCATTTATATATATATATACATGTGTATATATATATATATCATTTTATTTGAACCCCACATTAGTGTGAAATGATTTGCTATCATTTTCATTACATTTGCCTCCTACTTTCTACCTCACCTTCTTTCCCCTAACTAGCATGTTCAAATTTCCTAAAATATTTATTTTGTAAATGTGGGCACATCACTAAAGCCATACACACCCTTTGAGTAGAGAGGCTAATAAGTTCAAAGAGACCTCAGTTAAGGTGTTGCCACCCAGTTCCCTTTTCCTGCAGCTGTTATACGAGTTTATGCTACCTTTCATTTCTTAGTCTAGGATAAGTTAATTGCATTGTTTCCACAAACTAGAACATGTTGTTCATAGTAACTACATGCAAATTCCTTTGAAAACTACAGTAATTATATGGTGACTTTACATCTCCCAACAATCAGGCGATTAACTATTGTTGCTTGTTTAAAGATGTGAGTGAACTAAGCATCAAGGCAGAAAGACAGGGCTCATGAGTAAAAGGCCACCCTTTTGTCCTGTTTCCTAAGAACTTTCTTTTTTAAGACTAGTGATTTTTCCACATGGTTCTTCTGAGGTGGAAGGGATGGCAGTGGCTGCAACAGCAGCAGCCTTGACATTTAAAGGCAACCACACACAGGCAACAAACCTTTTCCAGGCATAGAACAATGTGTACTCTGGGAAGACAATAACAATGGTTGCCAAGTAATACACATCTATACAAAGTTCAGTAAACACCCAGGTGTAATGACTTGAGTTTTATGTCTATAGACAACTTTAAAATCATACTTCAGGCTGAGTACTTCTGAGAAATGACTGTATTTTGAAAGATGTTTGAAGTTATATAGCCTTCAGGATTCTGTCTCATAAAGCCAAGAAAGAAGTATCATTTTCGCCTCAAGTGCTGATTTGGCTTTGAACTTCACATTTTGCAGAATATTCTGCTTTGGGTTACGTTTACAGAAGTGGAAACCCTGGGTACTCTTTATTAACATTTCTCCAACGTCTTGTGATCCCCTCTTTTCTCTCTCCAAACTCTTTCCTCAGCCCTTCCAGGTCTGATGAAAAATTGATATATTTTATCATCACATTGTTTCTCCCTGAATGTCTGCTTCAATTAGCTGCTTCAACAGAAATGACTTTATCTGTTAGGAGAGTGAGGTAACAAAGACCCCCACTGGGTTTAAAATAAAATGAAAAATACTTTCATTACAAAACTACTGGGAAGTAAAAGAAAAGTATAGAAAGCAATGAGCACAAATTTCTTAATCAAATTTTATAAAATGTAAACAGAAGACTGACTCAATTTATTGGCTGCTAAGTCCATCTTCTTTCTTTCCCTTTTTCCTGACTCTTCAGTTTGAATGGGAGAAATACTCCTTAGATTCCAACCCAGGTAGTTTGGATGTTGATATCTCTGCCAGATGCTCCAGGTTTCCAGTCCCATAATTTTGTTCCTAGTATCTCATCCAGGTGTGGAAAAGTTTAGGACATCTCTTGAGACAGAGTCACTGGGTGTGTTGAATCTCAAATCTTTTTTATGAAGGAAAGCAACTCCGCCTCAAGAATTCCCTCTTGCCGGGTGTGGTGACTCAACCCTGTAATCCCAGCACTTAGGGAGGCTGAGACAGGAGAATCGGGAGTTCAAAGCCAGCCTCAGCAATGGCGAGGTGCTAAGTAACTCAGTGAGACCCTGTCTCTACATAAAACACAAAATAGGGCTGGGGATGTGGCTCAGTGGTCGAGTGCCCCTGAGTTCAATCCCCAGTACCAAAAAAAAAGAATTCCCTCTTGACCTTGCCTCTGCAATCATTATGGGCCTCTCAGCCACCTCCTCTTAACCTCTGTCATTGAAAAACATGAGCCTGTTGGCCTGACATGCCTGAGACCATAAAAAATCACTCTTTTTGATTGGGGTATCAGTTCTTTGATGATTCATTTTCAAGTGACCCTGGGGATGATTTCTGACGTTTTATTAACTATGACTTTGTAAAATTAAAATTGGTTTTCAGAGATAGATTTCATTTCTAACAATAGAAGAAGTAAGCCATTATATCTTAGGTGCCCTTGGAACAGGGATAGAGAAGAAATCATCTCTGTGGTTCCTTGGATCTTCATATTTACCCCCAAAGCAGCCTATAGCAATTTGTCACTACAAGTCCTACATATTCACTAAGATTCAATGTAAATATGTAAAGGGTAAGCAGAATATATGTATGTATGTAAAGAGATAGATAGGTATAGATAAATACAATATATATGCAATGAGAAGTAAAAAAAATGAAGAGAAATAGCAAAATAGGTCAAGAACATGTATTTCTGAGTTTGTGGTTCAAATTTCTGACTTTAATTATACATCCATATCTGAAAGTGTTTGAGAATCAGCATTCCACCAATCACTCAAAGGCCTATGATTCAATTTCTAAAGAGAAACAGCATTTGAAAATTTAAAAATCACTCTGCTCTACTTCTAAAGAAAAAGTGTGTCACAAGCAAAAACTTTCACTTTGTTTTATCTCTATTGCCTTTTTACATTCTGTAGATTCTAACTTTATTATTTCATTTAGAGTCTAGTAACAAACATTTGACCTTCCACTAAATTATATGATGTCAAAACAATGATGTTCTCAAACAAAATACTTGCCGAACAGATACTGACTACTGATTTCAATGTTAATAATTTTTATATTTATGATTTAATATCTCATTACAGTAAATATTAATTTCGAAAGCACTATACTAAATTTCCTGTAAAGTACAGATTTTTCATAAACCATGAGCTCTATAAAACACAATTATAATTATAGTTTGTTTATTGAGCACTTACAAATGTCAGGTTTTGCATTAAGGCTTTACATGATTATATCATTCAATCTCACATTAACCCCCCAAAAGTACTATTTAATCCCCATTTTATAGATGAGGAAATGAGACTCAGAAAAGCTGAGCAACTTTGCAAAATCTCCGTTAGCAAGTAGTAGAACAGAGATATTTTGTTATGCCCAGAGCCTATATATTAACATTCTACTACAGATAAATTCCATCTTCTCAAAAAACTAATGAGGAGGTTAGGATAAGAATCAAAGGGAAAACTGAATAAACACTGCATAAGCCTGAAAATGTCCATATAAATTCTTTTTTTTTTTTTTAGTTGTTGATGGACACAATGTCTTTATTTTATTGCTTTGTATGTGGTGCTGAGGATCGAACCCAGGGCCTCACGCATGCGAGGCAAGCGCTCTACCGCTGAGCCACAATCCCAGCCCCTGCATATAAATTCTTAAAGCAGTGAAGGGTTATATGCACAGTTACAAGAAGGATATTCACAGGTAGTCTTGCAACTCCTCCTATTTCAGTTACATGTTTTAGTTACATTCAACACATAGTATTTAGCATTTTGCATATATATGAATGCTTTACTAGACTAGATCCTGGCCTTACTGATGTTTCTATTTTAAGAACCTACCATAGCAGTTAGTATAAATGATACTTATATAGTAAGTGCTTTATAAGTATTTATGGAGTGAATGAGTGAAGGAATTACAGGCAAGTAAGACAAGGTTGCATACAGCTGTGTAGCATGGTTTTATGCAAGGGAAAGGCAAGAGCTTAAGTGAGGTAGCAAACGCTTGGATGAGGTAGATGAGGAATTAGGAGCAGATTCAGGAAATAGGTTATAAGCCAGGCATTTTTTGGAATGTTTATTAAATAAAGTGCTTAGAAGTATTAAGCGATTTTCTCTTCACAACAACCAGCCTACTCTTACTAAACAAACATTTGTTCAATGTATGTTTATGGAGCCTCTTCAACAAATGATGCTGGGAAAACTGGAAATCCATATGTAACAAATGAAATTAAACCCCTATCTCCCACCTTGCAAAAAACTCAACTCACAGTGGATCAAGGACCTAGGAATTAGACCAGAAATCCTGCGCCTACCTGAAGAAATGTAAGCCCAATTCTCCATCATGTTGCCTTAGGAACCAACTTCCTCAACAAGACTCCTAAAGTGCAAAAAGTAAAACCAAGAATCAGTAAATAAGATGGTATCAAATAAAAATCTTCACAGCAAAGGAATCAAGAACATGAACAGAGAGCCTACAGAATAGGAGAAAATCTTTGCCATCTGCATCTCAGATAGAGCTTTCATTTCCAGGATATATAAAGAACTCAAAAAACATCAAAAAACAAAAATAAGCAAATTAAAAAATGGGCAAAGGAACTGAACAGACACTTCACAGAAGAAATACTTTTGGTCAACAAATACATGAAAAATTGTTCAATTAGAGAAATGCAAATTAAAACTATACTGAGATTCCATCTCACATCTGACTCTAGTCAGAACAGCAATTATCAAGAATACAAGTAAAAATATTTGTTGGCAAGGATGCGGGGAAAAGGTTCACTTATACATTGCTGGTGGGTCTGCAAATTGGTACAACACACTCTGGAGAGCAGTCTGGAGATTCCTCAGAAAACTAGGAATAGAACCACCATTTTACCCAGCTATTTCACTCCTTGGTATATACCCAAAGGACTTAAAATCAGCATACTATAGTGATGTGGCCACATCAATGTTTATAGCAGCTCAATTCACAATAGCTAAGCTATGGTATCAACCTAGGTGCCCTTCAACAGATGAATGGATAAAGAAAATGTGGTACATATACACAATGGAATATTACTCAGCCATTAAAGAAAAATGAAAGTATGGCATTTGCTGGTAAGTGAATGGAACTGGAGACTATCATGCTAAGTGAAATAAGCCAATCCCCAAAAACCAAAGGCCGAATATTCTCTCTGATATGCAGATACTAACTCAAAATAAGGCAAGGGGGCAGGATAAGACTAGGAGTTCATTGAATTAGACAAAAGGGAATGAAGAGAAGGGAGATGAGATGGAAATAGGAAAGGTAGTAGAATGAATTGGACATTACTTTCCTATGTTCATATATGAATATATGACCAGTGTAACTACACATCACGTACAAACACAAGAACAGAGAATTATACTCCATGTATGTAAATATGCCAAAATACGCTCTACTGTCATGTGTATCTAAAAAGAAAAAAGTAAAGGTAAGGGAATTAATATTATATTATTATTGATGTAATAACATTTAAAGTATATTTTCTAAGCTTGAAAACAGTAAAATAAATACCAAAAGAAAAGATGTATAGATCTGAGTTTACAAAAACATATAATTTTTCTATGTCAAGTGAACAACATAAAATTAAAAGGTAATGGGAGTTCCAATATGTAATAGAAGCATAAGCTCTATGGACACATTCTCCAGAGAAACCAGCACAACTGGTAAAAATTACATATTAAAAATCCCAGCCATTTAAAATCTCTTGATAATTGTCATAAGGATATACATCAAATGAAGAACTATTTTGTCGAGAAACCTATTAAACTTAGAACAATGAGAGTCTATGGCATGTGAGTGCCCTGCTCCCCTCCACACCCCCATTTACTTGGCGGAAGCTTCATTCTAGATAGATGTGGCTCCTCCCCCACTCAGTTTCCCATCATGTGACCTGGTGCCTTACTGAGAAGGAAGGGTAGGCCATCAGCCTTTCTCATTCCCTCCATCTCTGAGTTAAAGAGGCTAAATTCATGGTGAATGTGCTGAGAGGTGGTGGCTCCCATCTTCCACCCACCCCCTACTAAAAGATGGTGATTATAGCTTGAGTAAAGCAAACAGAAAATACTGGGGCCTTAAAGGCCCTGACACCAGCTCAATTATCAGACAAGGAAAGGGAAACCAATAAGACCAGAGGCAACCGTCCTCCTGAGTGCCCAGAAGACTGCTCAGAATCTTTGCCTAAAGGAAGAGAGGCAGTCCACAGAGAACTTCAAAGCTGCTTACAAAGAAACTGATTTCATATAAAACATAGTATCTGAAAGTTCAAGCCTATGGGCAGTCTTGAAAAAAATAGCCCCTCCTTAATTAAGAGTAATAAGCAATACCATATGTCTGCTACTTTACCAAAGGGAACCAGGGAGGGGGACTGCTAAGAAGAACTCTCTTGGGCCCGGATGGTTTCTGTTATGGTTTGGATGTGAGGTGTCCCCTGAAAGCTCACGTGTGAGACAATGCAAGAAGGTTCAGAGGAGATTAATTCACCTAATCAGTAAATGATTAACTGAGTGGTAACTGGAGGCAAGTGGGGTGTGGCTGGAGGAAGTGATTCATTGGGGGTGTGGCCATGGGGGATATATTTTGCATCTGGAGAGGGGAGTCTCTACCTTGCTCTCTCTGCTTCTGATCACCATGTAAGCTGCTTCCTTCTGCCACACTCTTCTGCCATGATGTTCTGCTCATCTTGAGCCCTGAAGAATGAAACTGCCTTTCTATGGATTAAGATCTCTGAAACTGTGAGCCCTCAAATAAACTTTTTCTCCTCTAAAAAAAACAAGAATTTGCCCAATGTTGTTTATGATGCCTTATTGTACTAGTTTCCATAGCTACATAATAAATTATGACAAAATTAACACATTAAAAAAAAACCATCCTATAAAGTAGGCACTATTATCATCTCTATACATGAAACACAGATAGATGAAGAACTTTACGTCACCCAGCTAGGAAGAAGTTGTGCAAGAATTCAGACAGTTTGGGCTCCGCCCTTGTCCACATTCAGGAATAGCATTAACATCCACATGGATGGTAAGAGCAGAGGAAAACAAGGATTCAAAGACTACAACTAAAATCCTTGTTTGGAATATTAGAAAATTATAGTAATGTCCAACACTGAGAGAAAATTGGAATAGGAAAGGAATGCAGGAAAAAATAGGCAGCTGTTTTAAATTTTTCCACATTCCCCTTCAATGGGCCACAGAATATTCCTTGGGAGGGGTTTTAGGAAAGGAGTACTACAGAAGATTGACCTCAGGTGAGAGAGTGTTGATAATAATAGCAACAATACACTTTAGTGTAGCTGTATTTTTTAAGAACTATGTTTAATGCACACAAATTCTAAGTTCAATGACTGACCTAGAGTAGATAACTAGTTTCCCATGCGCAAAGAACTGTTCATCACAGTTCAATAAAGTTGTTATGTTCCACAGCTGTGTGTGGTGGTGCACACCTGTAATCCCAGCTATCTGAAAGGCTGAGGCAAGAGGATTGCAAGTTCAAAGCCAGGTGGGGCAATTTAGAGAGACTATGTCTCCAAATAAAAAATAAAAGGGTTTGGGGGTATAGCTCAGTGGTAGAATGCCTGCCTAACATGTTCAAGGCCCTGGGGTCAATCCCTAATACCACAAAAATAAACATAAAAAGTTGTTATGCTCCTTAATTTTGAGAGGAAAAGACTGACACTCAGTTTTAAGAACTTGACAACAGTCTCTTGCCTAACTAACTAGAGGTACAAAGGTCAAAGCCTCAGCTTTTAGCTTCTTCTTGTCGGAATGCAGTTCAAAGGAAATCCAGTCAGAGCAGCCCTCCCTATCTGGCAGCACAAACTACAGTCACTCTGCCCAATCACTTTTTATCTCACCTCTATTGTCATTTGCAACAAAGCACTCATCCCAGTGGCTTAGCTCTACATTTTATTTTCTATTTGCTTCCACTGAGACATAAGCTCTCTGAACGCTATATTTGAGATTAGTCTTTTTCTCTATCTTTACCTCCACAATGTCTGACAAGCAGTAGTCTGTCAATCAAGGTTTGTTGCAGAAATGAGCAAAACTCAAATCCCCACAGCCTGTAGTCTCATCAATATCAGTGAGCACAGTTGAAAAAGTAGAAGACAGGAGAATAATGTGCTTGTGTAGTTGCTCCCCTCATGGTGTTTGGCTGTGAGAGAAGTGCTAATTTACAAGAGTTGATGCGGGCAAAAAATGAAAGAAAACAAGAAATAATTGGAGAACTTTATAGTAAACTCTTCCCAACAGTGAAAAGTGGTTTGGGATAAGTAGTACTGAGGAGACTGTAGAGTAACCAAAGAGAAATAAAAAGCAAACGGGATAGCAGCAGTACTCCAAGGTCATTCACTGTTTACTGGAGTTTATGTAAAATTTATTTTGTTAGCCCCTACCTCAAACATATGCTTTTAAAGGTTCATGTTAAATATAATGTCTTCATAGTTTCCCACATAGTGCATTATTTTAGGAATTAAAATATATGTGTTTTTGTAAAAGTAAAGCATATCTAGTTTGTGCACACATTCTTTCTGTGATTGTCCTTGTCACATCCAAAGGTAAGTCAGTTCTGGTTGGCTGGTTTGGTTAGCAATCTGTCCATACTCTATGCCATCTGTAATACATAGACTTTTCCTTTACATATTTGAATCATAATAATTTTCACAATAATGTATGGGCATAAGTGGCCTCCAGTTGGAAGAAAACCTTGGGAGTTTGCATAAGAGTTGAACAGCCTGCAAGAAAAAGTATAGTCAGTGGGTTTTGTGCCCTGTCTCCCCCTGTTCTCCAACTAGCTACTGTGGAAGTGTTGGTTCTCTTAAGGAAAAGCAGAGTTAAATCTAGGTGTAATTGTCACTTGAGGCTCCTTTTGGTCTTTTTCTTGTGCCAACTGGACACCTGTTAGGGCAATAATTCTCAAAGCTCTTCTATAATAAAGACTATGATATCTGATAGTCTATCACTCATTCTATTCCAATTTATGTAACTTCTGTGACAATGAACTTTAGACACAGGATACAAATAAGCCTTCATTTCCATTGCCAAAAATACATTAAAAAGAAGGTAATATAATATACTAAGTCTGTTGATAAACAGGATTGTACCTAATCATCCTTGATGATCCTTCAGGATAAATGTGATAAACAATCAGGACTTTTTTAAAAAATATATTAAGAATTCTTCCCACACAAAAGTCATCAATATTGCTGAACCTTCAAAAGTGGGGGGAAAAATCCTGAAGTTTGTATCCTATTAAACTCCATTTGACAAAACTCACTATACAATTCTCATTTCTGGAGAATTTGAGTCAAATCAAGTTCCATAGTCTTGAAATTTTATCCCTGTATACACAGTAATACAAACTCAGCTATAAATTGTTTGTGGTGTCCAAACAATACGGACTAAGTAATTATGAAATAACCCCAACTAGAATGAGATCGATACTCTAAAGCCACTGGCAATCAGTAAGTTAATCAATGATATCAGATATCTTTAAAACATCTATTAAGTCATCTGCTTCATATTTTTCCATAAAATAATTCTCAAAACTCTACTTCCTGATTTTTTGCTTAATGATACTTTACTTTGCCAGTATTTTTTCCTCTATAAAATTGTCATATTTGTCATTAGTATGTTTTCTCTACAGGCTTTTAAAAAATGTTGTTTATAGAATTAATACATAAATTCTAACAATAACCCATACTGCTTATCACACAGGTATAAAGATATTTTCCCTTTAACCTACCTAATTCATGTACACACTTTGAATAACTTAAGATTCTATAGACACAACGAACAGAAATAGTCCCTACTTAATTTACGCAAAGGAAGCTAATTGAAAGATATCAGATCTTATTATCTGGAAGTAAGACTAGAGAACAAGATGCTAAAATGTGCCAAGCCAAGGGATTCCCAGTGGTCCAGATCTGGGGATGACAAGAATGGTATTACGGTGGCAAAATCCAATGCCTCGTCCCTGGAATAGATTAATTCCTACCATTTTCTCTCTCTTTTAATCTTCTACCCAAGAGAATGTCTATTCCAGACAATATCTGATTGGCCTAGTTTTAATTATCTACTCAAACTTAGGCAAAGAAAGTATAGGACTTCTGGCCAAAATAATAATAATAATAATAATAATAATAATACTCTAAAAGAAATGTGGTGTTGTTAGGAAAAGGAAATCAATGCTAAGCAGTAACAAATTAGATGCCCAATATGCCATCCTTCACTGTTTCAATACATTTTCTTACCTATCTTCAACTCATAATTAAATGAAATAATCCTTTAAAACCTATCTGGAAACCTGGCAAGTTCCTTGTGACTTCAGTTGCTGAAGTACTAGAAGAGCTGGTGGGTTTTATTCAAGCTAGGAGTTTGGAGTGGTGGAAAGCTGTGAGCGGTCTGTATTAACAGTTTTCTCCCTGTTGCCGAGCGGCAACACACTTAGCTGACTTGGTAAGAAAGGAGTTTATCACACATTCTGCTACTTCATTGCTACACCAGCAACTGGCTGAGTTATCACCATGGTCCTGGCCTCCTTCTTTGCTTTATTGCCCCTTATTGTGCAGAATGACCACCTCATTCTACCTCTCCCTGCTGCTCCCTAGGTCCTGTGGGTAACTTGCTTTTCCCACTTTATCAATATGCCCTTCCCCAGTCAGCAAGCCATTACTAAGTGAGAACAAGGAATGATGTTCTTGTGCTTTCCCAATCTCCTTAGTAAGGAAATCTTGCCATTTTTATTTTCAGTGGAACACAGGGAATCTCGAAGTCATAAAAGGAGATGTATCAAATGCTAAATTAGAGGAGAAAGTTACCAGTTGTTTAACTTCAGACTTAGCAAGAAGCAGAGTGGTGAGAAATACTTTGAAAAGTACGGAGATTCTTTGTTTACCTATTTGACAGAGCTGGCAGTATGAGAAATAGTCAAATTCAACCCTTAGGGTAGTTTAAGAAAAAAAATAAAAATTTTGATTACATATTGATTTTTCTCAGGGCAGAGAGAATGAGGTATCTTCTCCTTGTTTTGTTGATGAGACTGTTTTCTTATCCAGTCTGTTCATAGACAGGTTTCTATCTCTGATTGCTAGCGCAGTTGTTTCATAAATGGCTAACTTGGTAGAAATATTTTCAGAGAAGCAGTGTACTTGGAAGTTATCAGAATTAATTTGGACAAGCTTTTCTTCATTTTCTTTCTCAAATAAAGGAAATAGTTATAAAAATTGTTCAAGCTACTGCTGGACATATATTATTGCTTGGACAAAGCCATGTATATACGATCTTGGAGTCTTAGGCCCACAAATAGTTCACTGAACTTACCAGTGTTGGTTTCCCCACAAGTAGAGCCAGAGGCACAAATTCGTGTGCACCACTTCTTAAGTATGCCAGTAGTCCTAACAAAGCCAGAGAGAAAGAACAGAGAGTAAGGAAAAGTGGGTGGCATGGCCAACATAAGCATGCCTTACAAGGACACTCTTCCAGTTTTGTTTCTGCAGAGCCCCTAACAAATCAGTCAAGGACTCCTGCATTCCCCAGAGTCCTTGCATATCCATGCCAAAGTACATTTCTCCCTCATGCTAATTGAATGACCATTTCTACTACTCATAACGCTGCCTACAAGGAGAATTCCTTTTCAAGCTCTCCCTCCCAGAGTGAGGATGTAATGTGGTGGCAATCCATTTTCCACTGGCACTAATGTATCATGAGAATTCATGTATAAACTGGGCTCAAGTTATCTCTCTAGCATTTCTGCCAAGCCATAAGTATTTGAATCCTTCCAACAAATTCTCCATGTTTTAGGTTAAGCAGAGTCCGTTTTTTGTTTTTTTCTTCAAACCATAGAACCCTGATTCATAAAAATAAGGTATTGTTCAAGCAGGTTAGATGGTAGTTTCTCAATTCATGCAAACAAAATTATGCATTTTTATATAACATATGTTATCATTATGGCATTATTTGTTGATCTGAAGCAAAACATAAGAAAAGTTGTTTGCATTTTCCATTATATCCAAAAGACAGAACAACTCAATAGCTCCATAGTAAAATGAATTAAAAAACCATAGCACATTTTACATTGAGTTTGATCCTAGTCTTTCTTTTGTGGTTATTTTACATCCAATTCACATAACTGTTCAAAGTTACATGTTTAATCAGTCCAAGGGTGAAACCACATATCTTACTCCATAAATTATGCCAACTTCATATAAAAGAAAAGTTAACTTTTTGAATATTTTTCTAATTATAATTTTTCCATTTACTCAGGAGATTAAGACATGAAAACCAACAAAATATCAATACTATTCTTAGGCTTCTTTTTCCTCAAAAATAACTATCTAGAAGCTCGGTAGCCAGAGGACTTCAGTGGGAGGAAGACTGCACTGCATTTCCTTTTTTGTTTGTTTGTTTTGGGTATGAGGAATTGAACTCAGGGGTACTTGACCACTGAGCCACATGCCCAAACCTATTTTCTGTTTGATTTGGAGACGGGATCTCACTGAGTTGCTTAGCATTTTGCCTTTGCTGAGGCTGGCTTTGAACTCATCATCCTCCTATCTCAGCCTCCCGAGCCACTGGGATTACAGGCATGCACCACTGCGCCCAGCTTGCATTCCCTTTTGAGCCTTTAGAATTTTGCAGATATCTGAACAGACACCTACTCAAAAGATATAAAGTTAAAAAGATAAAATTTTTAAATAAGCTACCAAGAAAGAAAATAATCTTTTAAGCTATACTTGTATGTATTTATGTATCTTTATATGATAGAATAATAAAAATCCATTAAAAATGACATTCTCAGGTAACACTAAATGATAGTATTTAGAGAGGCACATTGGGTGGCAAAAACATAAAGAAAAGCAAGGAAATGATTAAAACTCATCAGGGCAGTGTGTTTCAATAGGAAGAAGATGGTAATGTTAAAAAATGTTCTGGTGTGGCTGTCCTGAGGGAGCTGGTGACTGAAAGAGTATTCAACATATAATTTATTTATGCAGCTCTTTGTATCCGTGTATATCTAACAATTTTGATTATATCTAATGATCAAAATTTTGTAAGATGGAAAAATATTGTTCTTAAGGATTTTTAATAGGATGAGAAAATGCTCACACTTTAAGTGGAAGAAAAAATTCAAAACTCTATGAGTGTTATCCCAGTTATATATATCATATTGTATATTTGTAGAAACAGATATTAAAATATTAATTGGACTTTTTAATTATTTTATATATCTGCCTTTTTTTTTTCTTTCTTCCTTTCCTTTTTGTTTTTGAAGTGCTGGAGATTAAAACCAGGCCTCACACATGCTAAGTGACACCAGTACTTAAACCACTCTACCCTCGAGGTAAACCCCCAGGCCTGACATATTTTCTTAAGTGTATGATATAATAATTTATAAGATAAAAATTTCCTTTTGAAAGATGAGGTGATAAACCTAACTTGTAGGGTAAATATTAACCCTTAATCCTCTTCAATTCTGATAAATATAGGCATTCACTAGGTTATACAGTTTTAGAACTAGGAAAAGTCATAAGAGATCATCTCACACATGTCTATTTTATAGATGCAGAAACTGAGCAACATACAAGTGAATTGATGCTGAGCACAGTGATGCACACCTGTAATCCCAACAACTGGGGCAGAAAGACAGCAAGTTCAAGAGGCCAGCATAGGCAACTATAAAAAGGGCTGGGGATCTAGTTCAGTTTCAATGTGTTCCTGGGTTCAATCCCAAGTACCATAAGAAGGAAGGAAAGGAAAGAAGAGAAAAGAAAAGAAACTGACTTGGCCAAGGTTCAGAATTAATCAGGGGCAGACCCAGGATGAAGCCCAGTACAGAAGAGTTTGCCCTCCCTCCCACACTGATATATGCATTATGGTGGGTGGGGACAGCTCACAAACCCTCATTTTTTTAAGGGAAGTTTCCCTGATTTCAAAATATGAGTATGTTAGAATTATAATTAATCAATATCATCCATAAAGTATAAATTTATAATGTAACAATCTAATAAGGCATCTACTCAAAATTAATATTGGAGAAAATTTCTTTTTAAACTTTTTAAAAGAAATAAAAACAACCACCCTTGAGCTTGTTAAAAGTGCTGCTGGGATTCACTTATATAATATAGTAGAGGCAGCTTGTGACTGCAATAAAGTACGTCACTGCTGCTCTCAGTGCTATAAAAGTGGTACAATATGTAGGACAACTGCTCTAAATCATGTTTGTTTTGACAGGCTGTTTCTGAGTTCCACCTCATTTGCACTTTAACCCCAGTTCTCTGCCATGTAGACCCAAGCAATTTATACGAATACCACATGATTTCAAAGGTACTCTCCCAGAGAGAAGAAAAAAAATGGAAAATAAGAAGAGTCAAATTACTCCTCACAAGAAGTTCTAGTTGCTAGCTAACCTTTTGTTTGAATTTCACTTTTGAAAATTATTCTTAAAGACTTAGAGTCTCAATTCCTTACTATAAAATTTTGTACATCTCTCTCCACATTTTGTACTCTGAAAGATAATTTCCAACCCTCAAGTACCTGCTACCTACTGAGTACCTACTATGTGCCAAGTACTATCCTTGGCATTAGGGAAACAGAAATAAATAAAATATATTCTTTTTCCTCAAAAAGCTAATTATTTAGAGGAGTAGCAAGACAAACAAATTTCAGCAATAAAATTTGGTTAGTTTTATAAGGATATCAGTGAGTTCTATGCTCAAAGCACCTTTTACCCCAAGAGTCACAATCAGCTAATATATTTTTCCCACAGTTTTTATTGGTGCATTATAGTTGTACATACTGATGGGAATTGTTACATATTCATACATGCACACAATACACAATATAACAATATAGTTTGGCCAATATTACTCCCTAGCGCTTCCCCCCTGCACAATTCCCACCCATTTGTCTCCTTCCTCTCTACTAGTATCTCTTTAATTTTTAGAAGATCCAGCCCCATCTTTCTTTTCCTTTTCCTCTCTAGCTTCTGCATATGAGAGAAAACATACAACACTGAACCTTCTGAGTTTGACGTATTTTACTTAACATTAATGGTCTCTAGTTCCATCTATTTTCCTAAAAATGACATAATTTCAGTTTTCTTTACGGCTGAAGAAAACTCTATTGTGTATATATACTGCATTTTCATTATCCATTCATCCATTGGTGGACACCGAGGCTAGTTCCATAGTTTGGTTATTGGACCTGTGCTGCTATAAACATGGGTAGGCACATATCACTGTAGAATAATGGCTTTAATTCTTCAGGACAAATACTGAGAAGTGGGATAGCTGGGATTCACTTATATAATATAGTAGAGGCAGCTTGTGACTGCAATAAAGTACGTCACTGCTGCTTTAAAGTACGTCACATGCCTAGCTTTTTGAGGAGCCTCTATGCTAACTTCCATAGTGGTTATACTAATTTACACTCCTATCAACAGTGTAACAGTATTCCTTTTTCTCCACATCCTTTCCAGCATTTATCATTATGTGCATTCTTAATGACTGCCATTCTGACTGGTGTGAGATGAAATCTCAGTGTAGTTTTGATTTGCATTTCTCTAATTTCTAATTATGTTGAACATTTTTTATATATTTTTTGCCATTTGTCTTTCTTCTTTTGAGAAGTATCTGTTTAATTTTTTGCCCGTTTATTAATCAGGTTATTTGATGTTTTTGCTCTAAAGGTTTTTTGTTTGTTTTTGTTTTTGTTTTCCCATAGCTTTATTGAGGTAAAATTAAAGTACAATAACATGCACATATTTGAAGTTTTCCATTACTTTTTTAAAAAATTTGCAATTTGATCAGTTTTCCATTACTTTTTTAAAAAAATTGAAATCATATAGACTGTGTTTCCTACATGATTTATTACATAAGAAATCAATAACCTTAAGATATATAGAACCCCATCCCCACATGTCAACTATTTCAAAATTAAATGGCACACTTATAAATATCTCACAGGTAAAGGAAGAAAGCATAAGAAAATCAAATAAAAGGTGCTTTCAACTAGGTGATAATAAAAGCTTAAAATATCAGAATCTCTGGGATGAAATAGTATTCAGATGAACATTTATAACTTAAAGTACTTGTATCAGAAAGAAGCTAGAATAATAATCAAATTATTTTCAAATTATGTACTAGGAAGGAAAAATAAGAATAGGAACAGAAATACATGAAATAAAGAAGAAATAGAATAGCTAAATGTTGATAAAATTCAAACAAGTGTACTCAAGAGAAGAGCAAGAACACAAAAATTAATATCAATGGAAAGGGACTTATCAAAATAACCCTACAGATGCCAAAAATATATTAAAGTAATATTACACTTGTATGCCAACATACGTAATAGCTTATATAACAATCTGTATTAGAGAAGAATCCTTGTGCTGCTGAGAAGAGAGTATATTCAGTCATTAATGAATGAAATATTCTAAGTATGTCTGTAAAGTCTAAATTATCAATTGTATTTTTCAGTTCTATAACTTCTTAATTTAGTTTTTGTTTAGAGAACCTATCCAGTGGTGACAGAGGCACCCAGTATTATTGCATTGTGGTCTATTTGATTCTTGAAATTGAGAAGGATTTGTTTGATGTGTGTAAATGCTCCATTGTTTGGGGCATAAATATTTACAATTGTTATGTCTTGTTGATGTATAATTCCCTTAAGCAGTATAAAATGGCCTTCTTTGTCCTTTCTGATTATCTTTAGCTTAAAGTCCACTTTGATATGAGGATAGAAACCCCTGCTTCTTTACATGATCCATGTGAGTGATGTTTTTTCCCATCCTTTCACCTTCAGTCTGTGGGTGTCTTCACCTATGAGGTGAGTCTCTTGAAGACAGTATATTATTTTGTCCTTCT
>PVHX01011358.1:0-64657 GCA_004024805.1 Geosciurus inauris | reverse complement strand
AAAAAAAAATAAAGAAGAGCTAATAATAATCCCAAAATTACTCTATGAATTAGAAAAAGAGAGAACCTTCCAAACTCATTCTATGAAGCCAGTATCACCCTGATAACAAAAGCAGACAGAGACACATTAAGGAAAGAAAACTTCAGACCAATATATATTTTTTAAATTTATTTTTAAAACAGAAGAATGCATTTCAAGTCTTAGTACATATATGGGGCACAATTTTCCATCTCTCTGGTTGCAAACCAGATAGAGTCACACCAGTCATGTCTTCATACATGTACCTAGGGTAGTGATGTCCATCTCATTCCACCATTTTTGCCATTCCCATTCCCCTCTCCTCCCCCACCTCCCCCCTGACCCAACCAAAGTTTCTCCATTTCTCCCATGCTCCCCACTTGCACCCCCATTATGTATTAGCATCCACTAATCAGATAGAACATTTGGCCTTTGGTTTTTTGGGATTGGCTTTCTTCACTTAGCATAATGTTCTCCAATTCCATGCATTTACCTGCAAATGTCATACTTGTATTCTCTTTTATTGCTGAGTAATATTCCATTGTGTATGTATTCCACAGTTTCTTTATCCATTCATCTATTGAAGGGCATCTAGGTTGGTTCCACAGTTTAGCTATTGTGAATTGTGCTGCTATAAACATCGATGTGGCTGTATTACTATAGTATGCTGTTTTTAATTTTTTAGGGTATAGGCCGAGGAGTGGGATAGCTGGGTCAAATGGTGGTTCCATCCTAAGTTTTCTAAGGAATCTCTATACTACTTTCCAGATAGGTTGCACCAATATGCAGTCCAAACAGCCATGTTTGAGTGTGCCTTTTTTTACCACATCCTTGCTAGCACTTATTGTTTCTTGTATTTTGGATAACTGCCATTCTGACTGGTGTGAGATGAAATCTTAGAGTAGTTTTGATTTGAATTTCTCTAATTGCTAGACATGTTGAACATTTCTTCACATATTTATTGATTGTATATCTTCTTCTGAGAAGTGTCTATTTAGCTCCTTAGCCCATTTATTGATTGGGTTGTTTATTTTTCTGGTGTTAAGTTTTTTGAGTTCTTTATATATCCTAGAGATCAGTGCTCTATCTGATGTGCATGTGGCAAAAATTTGCTCTCAGAGTGTAGGTTCTCTGTTCACCTCATTGATTGTTTCTTTTGCTGAGAAGAAGCTTTTTAGTTTGAATCCATCCCATTTATTGATTCTTGCTTTTATTTCTTGTGCTTCAGGAGTCTTCTTAAGGAAGTTGGGGCCTAATCCGATGTGATGAAGATTTGGGCCTACTTTCTCCTCAATTAGGCACAGGGCTTCTGTTCTAATTCCTAGGTCTTTGGTTGAGTTGAGTTTTGTGCATGGTGAGAGATAGGGGTTCAGTTTCATTTTACTGCATATGGATTTCCAGTTTTCCTAGCACCATTTGTTGAAGAGGCTATCTTTTCTCCATTGTATGTTTTTGGTGTCTTTATCTAATATGAGATAACTGTATTTATGTGGGTTTGTGTCTGTGTCTTCTATTCTGTACCATTGGTCTACATGTCTATTTTGGTGTCAATACCATGCCATTTTTGTTACTATAGCTTTGTTATATAATTTAAAGTCTGGTATTGTAATGCCTCCTGCTTCATTCTTCTTGCTAAGGATTGTTTTGGCTATTTTGGGTTTCTTATTTTTCCAGATGAATTTCATGATTGCTTTTTCTGTTTCTATAAGGAATGATGTTAGGATTTTAATTGGAATTGCATAAAATCTGTATAGTGCTTTGGGTAGTATGGCCATTTTGACAATATTCATTCTGCCTGTCCAAGAGCATGGAGGACCTTTCCATCTTCTAAGGTCTTTTTTAATTTCTTTCTTTAGTGTCCTGTAGTTTTCATTGTAGAGGTCTTTTTGTTAAATTGACCTCTTTTGTTAAATTGATTCCCAAGTATTTCATTTTTTGGGGGGGGGCTTACTGTGAATGGGGTAGTTTTCCTAATTTCTCTTTCAGAGGATTCATCACTGATGTATAGAAATGCATTTGATTTATGGGTGTTGATTTTATATCCTGCTACTTTGCTGAATTCATTTATTAATTCTAGAAGTTTTCTGGTGGAATTTTTTGGATCCTCTAAGTAAAGAATCATGTCGTTGGCAAATAATGATAGTTTAACTTTTTCTTTTCCTATTCTTATCCCTTTAATTTCTTCTATCTGTCTAACTGCTCTGGCTAGAGTTTCAAGGACTATGTTGGATAGAAGTGGGAAAGAGGATATCCCGGTCTTGTTCCCATTTTTAGGGGGAATTCTTCCAATTTTTCCCCATTGAGGATGATGTTGGCTTTGGTTTTGCATAGATAGCTTTTAAAATGTTGAGGTATGTTCCTATTATCCCTAGTTTTTCTAGTGTTTTGAACATGAAGAGGTGTTATATATTGTCAAATACTTTCTCAGCATCTATAGAGATAATCATATGATTCTTGACTTTAAGTCTATTGATGTGATGAAATTTATTGATTTTCGTATGTTGAACCAACCTTGCATAGCAAGGATGAAACTTGATCATGGTGCACTATCTTTTTAATATGTTTTTGTATATGATTTGCCAGAATTTTCTTGAGTTTTGTGTCAATGTTCATCAGGGATATTGGTCTGAAGTTTTCTTTCTTTGTTGTGTTTTTGTCTGGTTTTGGAATCAGGGTGATACTACCCTCATAGAATGAGTTTGGAAGGATTTCCTCCTTTTCTATTTCATGGAATAATTTGAGGAGTATTGGTATTCTTTGAGGGTCTTGTAGAACTTGGCTGAGAATCGGTCTGGTCCTGGGCTGTTCTTGGTTGGTTGGCTTTTGATGGTGTCTTCTATTTTCTTGCTTGAAATTGATCTATTTAAGTTGTGTATGTCCTTCTGATTCAGTTTGGGCAGATCATATGCCTCTAGAAATTTTTCAGTGTCTTGGGGTTTTCTATCTTACTGGAGTATAGATTTTCAAAACAGTTTCTAATTATCTTCTGTATTTTTTTTCTCTTTTTTTGGTACTGGAGATTGAACTCAGGGGTACTTGACCACTGAGCCACATCCCCAGCCCTATTTTGTGTTTTATGTAGAAACAGGGTCTCACTGAGTTGCTTAGCACCTTGCCATTGCTGAGGCTGGCTTTGAGCTCGCGATTCTCCTGTCTCAGCCTCCCTAAGTGCTGGGATTACAGACTTGTGCCACCATACCCAGCTTATCTTCTGTATTTCAATAGTGTCTGTCATGATGTTTTCCTTTTCATCTCAAGTTTTGGTAATTGGAATTTTCTCTCTCCTTCTTTTCATTAGGGTAGCCAAGGGTTTATCAATTTTATTTATTTTTTTTCAAGGGACCAGCTTTTTGTTTTGTCAATTTTGAATTGTTTCTTTTGTTTCAGTTTCATTGATTTCAGCCCTGATTTTAATTATTTCCTGTCTACTTCTTTGGGGGTTGATTTGTTCTTTTTATAGAGCTTTGAGATGTAATGTCAGGTCATTTATTTGTTGACTTTTTCTTCTTCTTTTTTTTAAATTTTTTTTTTAGTTGTTGATGGATCTTTGTTTTATTCATTTATTATTTATATGTGGTGCTGAGGATCAAACCCAGTGCCTTGCGTATGCTAAGCAAGTGCTCTACCACTGAGCTACAGCCCCAGCCCGACTTTTTCTTCTTTTAATGAATGAGCTCAATGCAATGTACTTTCCTCTTAGCGCAGCCTTCTTAGTGTCCCAGAGATTTTGATATGTTGTAGCACAGTTCTCATTACCTCTAAGAATTTTTTTATTTCCTCCTTAATGTCTTCTGTTATCCATGCATCATTCAATAGTGTATTATTTAGTCTCTAGGTGATGGAGTAGCCTCTATTTTTTATTTTATCATTGATTTCCAATTTTATTTCATTATGGTCTGATAGAAGTCAGGGTAGTATTTCTATTTTTGTGTATTTGTTATGTTTTGTGGCATAACATATGGTCTATATTAGAGAAGGATCCATGTGATGCTGAGAAAAAAGTGTATTCCCTTGTTGATGGGCTGAAATGTTCTGTATATGTGTGTTAATTCTAAATTATTGACTGTATTGTTGAGTTCTATGGTTTCTTTGTTTAGTTTTTGTTTAGAAGATCTGCTCATTGGTGAGAGAGGTGTGTTAAAGTCACCCAGTATTATTGTGTTGTGGTTTATTTGATTCTCAAACTTGAGAAAGATTTGTTTGATATACATGGATGCTTCATTGTTTGGGGCATGGGTATTTATGATTGTTATGTCTTCTTGATGTATGGTTCCCTTAAGCAGTATGAAATATCCTTATTTATGCCTTCTGACTATTTTTGGTTTGAAGTCTACTTTATCTGATATGAGGATGGAAACCCCTGCTTGTTTATGTGGTCCATTTGAGTGGTATGTTTTTTCCCATCCTTTCACCTTCAGTCTGTGGATGTCTTTTTCTATGAGATGAGTCTCTTGAAGTCAACATATTGTTGGGTCTTGTTTTTTAATCCAATCTGCCAGTCTATGTCTTTTGATTGATGAGTTTAGGCTATTGACATTCACGGTTATTGAAATATTGTTTGTATTCCCATTCATTTTGGTTTATATTTGGTTTTTAACTTGATTTGGTTTCTCCTTTGATTGGCTTTTCCTTTTGTGTAGTCCTTCCCTTTGCTGATTTTCATTGTTCTTTTTCATTTCCTCCTCATGAAATATTTTGCCAAGAATGTTCTCTAGTGTAGGCTTTCTCATTGTAAATTCTTTTAACTTTTGTTTATCATGGAAAGTTTTTATTTCATTATCAAATTGAAAGTTTAATTTTGCTGGATGTAAGAGTTTTGGTTGGCACCTATTTTCTTTTAGAGTTTGGTATATGTTGTTCCAGGATCTCCTGGCTTTGAGGGTCTAGGTTGAGAAATCTGCTGAAATCTGAATTGGTTTTTGTATGTAATCTGTACTTTCTATCGTGCAGCTTTTATAATTCTACCCTTATTGTGTATGATAGGCATTTTCATTGTAACATGCCTTGGTGTGGATCTGTTGTAGTTTTGTACATTTGGTGTCCTGTTATCCTCTTGTATTTGGTTTTCCTATTCATTCTTCATGTTTGGGAAATTTTCTGATATAATTTCATTGAAGAGATTGTGCATTCCTTTGGTTTGTATCTCTGTGCCTTCCTCTATCCTGATAATTCTTAGGTTTTGGACTTTTATGTTATCCCATAATTTGTGGATATTTTGTTCATAGTTTCTTACCATCTTCATTGTGTGGTCAACTTTATTTTCAAGATTATATATTTTGTCTTCATTGTCAGAGGTTCTATCTTCCAAGTTATTTAGGCTGTTGGTGGTGCTTTCTATTAAATGTTTTATTTGGTTTATTGTTTCCTTCATTTGAAGGATTTCTGGTTGTTTCTTTTTTTTAAATGTCCCTATCTTTTTCTTGAAGTAATCATTTGCTCCCTGTATTCTCTCTCTTATCTCTTTGTTGGATTGATCAATTGTTGCCTGTAATTGCTCCTTATATTATTCTGTGTTTCATAGATCATTTTAATTATGTACATTCTGAACTCCTTCTCTGACATTTCGTCTACTGTGCTGTGAGTGGATTTTATGATTGTAGCATTGTGGTTTGTTTGGGGGATTTTCTTCCCTTGTTTTTTCATGTTGTTCATGTATCTTTCTCTCTAGCAGTACCAACCTGAGGTATTACAGTTTCTACCCTATACTCTTGTAGTGTTCCTGCCAGTTACCAATACCTCACCTCTGGTGTAGTCAGGCCTGCAGGGATCTCAGGGATGATCTTCCTGGTCCTGGCTGTTGACTCTAGATGGAAGTAGACAGGAATAGCCACTGGTTGGTTGATGGGGGGGTCACAGTGGGGTGCTCAGTTGGTGGTCTCCTCTACATGTGCACAGTTGGTCCACAGTCTTTATCCTGTAGGCTTATAGATCCCATACATGGTTCCAGTACCTCTCCTTCTCATCCAGTATGTGATGTTGTCTGTTGTTTACTGGTATCTTTCCACTCAGGTCCAAGATGGTGACAAAGGAGTCCCAAAATGGAGGTGTTTGCTTTCAGAGTTAGGGTGTAGGGCCAGTCTGGGCAGTGACGTTGGGTGATGTGTTTGGAGATGCTGCTCTGTGGTGTGCTGTGTAGAGGTAGAAGGTTGACTCCAGATCCTGCCCAGTGTCCCCAGGTGTAGGTGAATGGAGGAGCTCCACATTGGTAGGTGGAGGTCCACACAGGAGCAGCAGCTAGGCAGACCAATATTCTTGATGAACATAGATGCACAAATTCTTAATACAATACTGGAAAATCACATGCAAAAACACATTAAGAAGATAGTTGCACCATGATCAAGTGGGGTTCATCCCAGAGATGCATGTTTGGTTCAACATATAGAAGTCAGTAATGTAATTCACCACATAGACTTAAAGACAGGAACCACATGATTATCTCAATAGATGCAAAAAAAGCATTAGACAAAATACAGTATCTATTTATGTTTAAAACACTAGAGAAACTAAGGATGGAAGGAATATACTTCAGCATTGTACGAGGAACTAAGTATAGAAGGAACATACATCAACGTTGTAAAAGCTATATATGACCAACCCAAGGCCATCACCTTCTGAAGGAGAAAAATGGAAAGCATTTTCTCTAAAAACAGGAAGAAGAAGAGGGATGCCCACTTTCACCCTTTCTATCCAACATAGTCTTGAAACTATGTTTTGTAATAGACAAAAGAAGGAAATTAAAGGGATATGAATAGGAATAGAAGAGCCAAAACTATCTCTTTTTGCTGATGACATGATTTTACATTTAGAAGATAAAAAAAAACTACCAGAAAACTTCTAGACTCATAAATGAATTCAGCAAAGCATCAGGATACAAAATCAACACCCATAAATCAATTGCATTCCTATACTCCAATTATGAATCTGCTGAGAGAGAAATTTGGAAAACTACCCCATTCACGATAGCCTCAAAAAAATTAAAATACTTGGTAATCAATCTAACAAAAGAGGTGAAGGATCGCTACAATGAAAATTATAGAATACTAAAGAAATAACTGAAGACCTTAGAAGATGGAAAGATCTCCCACGTTTTTGGATAGGCAGAGTTAATATTGTCAAAATGGCTATACTACCAAAAGTCCTATGCATATTCAACGCAATTCTCATAAAATTTCCAATGATGTTCTTCATAGAAATGGAAAAAGCAGTGATATTATTCATTTGGAAAAATAAGAGGCCCAGAATAGCCAAAGCAATCCTTAGAAAAGGGAAAAAGGAGGCATCACAATCCCAGACTTTAGCTGGGTGCAATGGCACATGCCTGTAATCCTAGTGGCTCAGGGGCTGAGGCAGAAGGATTGCACGTTCAAAGCCAGCCTCAGCAACTTAGTAAGTATCTAAGCAACTCAGACCCTGTCTCTAAATAAAATATAAAAAAATGGAGCTGTGATTGTGGCTCAGTTGTAGAGTGCTTGCCTAGCATATGTGAGGCACTGGGTTTGATTCTCAGCACCACATATAAATAAATAAAATAAAGGTCCATTGACAACTAAAAAAAATAATAATTAAAAAAAAAGGGCTGAGAATGTGGCTCAGTGGTTGGGTGTCCCCCCCCCCCACCGCCCAGAAAATCAAAACAAAATAAAAACAAACAAAAGACCAAAACCAATCCAGACCTTAAATTATACTACAGAGCTATATAGTAACAAAATGGCCCGTACTGACACCAAAACAGGCATGAAAACCAATGGAATAGAAGACACAGAGACAAAGCCACATAAATACAGTTATCTCATACTAAACCAAGGTACCAAAGACATACAATGGAGAAAAGATAGCCTCTTTAATAAATGGTGCTGGGAAAACTGGAAATCTATATGTAGTAGAATGAGATTTAATCCCTGTCTCTGATCCTGCACAAAACTCGACTCAAAGTTAGTCAAAGACTTAGGAATTAGGCCAGAAACACTGCACCTACTAGGAGAAAATGTAGGCCTAACACTGCAACATATCAGCTCAGGAACTGACTTCCTTAACAAGACTCCTAAAATTAAAAATCAATAAATGGGATGGCATCAAATTAAAAAGCTTCTTCACAGCAAAGGAAACAATCAAGAGCATGAAGAGAAAGCCTACAGAGATAGTCTACAGAATGGGGAAAATCTTTGCCAACTTCACTTCATAGGGTGTTAATATCCAGGATATACATAGAACTCAACTTCTTAACACCAAAAAACAAGAACAACAACAAAAACCCAAAACCAAATAACCCAATCAACAAATGGAGAAAGGAACTAAACAAACACTTCTCAAAAGAAGAAATATGAACAATCAACAAATATATGAAAAAATGTTCAACATCTCTAGGAATTAAAGAAATGTAAATTAAAACTCCAGTGAGACTCCATCTCACTCCAGTAAGAATGGTAATTATCAAGAATATAAGTAACAATGAATGTTGACAAGAATGTGGGGAAAAGAGTACACTCATACATTATTGGTGGTATACTGGTATATCACTCTGGGAAGCAGTATGGAGATTCCTCAGAAAACTGGATGGAACCACAATTTGACCCAGTTATTCCACTCTTCGTTATATATACAAAGGTTTTAAGATCAGTATATTGCAGTGACGCAGCCACATCACGTAGCACAATTCATGTAGGTGCCCTTCAACAGATGAATGGATAAAGAAAATGTGGTATAATCACAATGGAGTATTACTTACCCATAAGGAAAAATGACTTTATGACATTTTCTGGCAAATGGTTGCATCTGGAGAGTATCCTGCTAAGTGAAATATATGTCTCCAAAAACCAAAATTCTAATGTTTTCTGATATGTGGAAGCTAACCCACAATAAGGAGTAGGGGGAAAAATAGAAGTTTAGAGGATTAGATAAAAGGGAATTAAGGGAAGGGAGGGGTGATAGGAAAAGGAAAGACAGAGGAGTGAATCTGACATAACTTTCCTATGTACTTATATGAATTATACCACAGCGAATCTCACCATCATGTACACTCACAAGAAATTAATTAAAAAACATAACTATGGGTAAATGGCAGAAAGATCAATATAGGGAAGGGAGCAGGTGGGGAGTTGGAATGGAAGGAGAGGTACAGGGTCTGAAGTAGAACAAGATATATTCCATGCTTGTATATTTCTGTCATAATGGATTCTACTGTCATGTATAACTAAAGAACCAATTAAAAATTACTTAATAGAAAAAAATAAGGAAGTCAAGTTTTAGTTAAAAGAAAGGAGAAGGGGCTGTGGTTGTAGCTCAGCGGTAGAACGCTTGCCTCGCATGCGTGAGGCCCTGGGTTCGATCCTCGGCACCACATACAAAGCAATAAAATAAAGACATTGTGTCCATCAACAACTAAAAAAAGTTTAAAAAAAAAAAAAAAAAAAAAGAAAGGAGAAGAGGTGGTAAAGGCTTTCATCGCGGGCAAAGCTCCGATTGCTGCTATCAGTTGCCTCCCAGTGTTGTTAGAGGAACAGGAAGTGAAACAGGATCCTAAGGTACTAAGAAACTGATTAATATTTGATGGTTTAGTACAATTATTACTACTAATGATGATAATTTTGATAATAATAATTTTGTATTTATTGAGGCCTTACTATATGTTTAATACTATTTTAAGTGGTTTATGTACATTATCATATTTAATCTCCACATCATCCTTGTGAGGTAGATATTATTATTTTCCTATTTTAGATATTAGACTGTGAACTTTAGATTGGAGTGCTTAAGTAGTAATTTGCTCAGACAGTTCTAGGTCACAAACCCTGAAGGAAGGATTTGATTGTGGGTCTGTCTGATTTAACCATTGCTTAGGATACAATGGAGTCTTGGTAGAATAGAAAAGGAAAGGTGAATGAATTCTTATTTTATATTTTACATTCCTCATGTTTCTAAAAAGTTTTATTTATATAAAGATGAGTTAGACCTCCACAGCAAAGTGACTACTTTCTGTAATCACAGTGGAAAAATATATGAATAATTTTGATTGTGCCAGTTTTCTTTTATTCATATTTTTATTGTTGCATTATAGTTGTAAATAAAGGTACAATTAGTTGTTAGGTATTCATACATGCATAATTGTGCCAATTTTAGCACCAGAGAAACATGATAAACCAAGAACTCTTTGCACATTGTACTGCTGGCCATAAAATTCTCTGAAGGTTGAATTTCTTATTTTACAATTCAGAATGTAATAACAAACCATGAACTGCTACTAACAAAAGACATTAGTGACGGCTCTTGTTATTGTTTTTAAAATCAGAGGCGAGTTCAGTTTTCAAATACAGTTTTTTTCCATTCTAGAGTTACAGGAGATTGTATTAGCTCTTGATTCACTTGAAGGTGACATGGTATCTGGGAAGAACTTGGAAGATTTTCTAAGAAATATTGGCATTAAGTCACCTAAAGAAGAGGTAGAGAAAATTCTTCAATCAGATTTTGTTTCTGGTAAGCATTTTGAGTATTGCTTTTAGGTGATTTTTGGTAGGAGTACGTATAAAAAAGGTGTGCAAAGTGTATGGATATTTGCTTATGTTACTGCAGATATTTCTGAAAAGGAGCCTTTCCTCTTTTGCAGTTAATTATAAGAATATTTTAGGAATGAGCTTGTTGAAACTCTCCTTCCAGATATATTGATTTAAGGAGTGATGAACAGTATGAGAATTCAAGTTCTAGAAATCCTAGCTTTGTAACTTTTGGCCAAGCAAAGTTATTGGGCCTTTCTTAACACTTTAGTTCTATTACAGGTAGAATTTGAACTAGTGTATCTACAACCTTGTAGGGTTATGGTAAGGCATAATAGACGGAAATGAATTCCCAAGTACTGTGTAAATAAAATGTTCAGGAAGTATATAAACATTATGTTTAGTTTGATACTAGTCTTTTAATATTATATTGTCCAGGAGTTCTTGTTTTTTACTTCCTTCTTTCTTTCCAGAAGACAACATGGTGAATGTTAAAGACTGTATGAGGGCTTTGAGGGACACCCAGAAATTTTCCAATTTTATTGGTAAGAGCTTTATAGCAAAACTGTTTGGAAGCAACAATTAGGATGTTGCTAATATGACTTATTCAACAATAGAACTTACTCAAAGATATTTAGTCAGAGACTGTATTTGGTGCTTAAATTTTCTTTAGAGCATCTGTTATGGTTTAATTATAATTTGTCCCTTCTGAAACTCATGTCGGAGTCTAATTCCCATTGTGAAATATTATAGAGTGGAAAACCTAATCTGATTACAGTGTTAGAGATGGGGTCTTTCAGAACTGATTAGGATTATATGAGGTCATTAAAGTAGACCTCTTGTGACTGAATACTGGTGGTTTTATAATAAAAGAGAGAGACCAGAGGACACATACCATGTACTTCCTGTCTCTCACCATGTAATACCTAGGATCACCTTGAAACTTGGCAAGAAAGACCATCACTAGGTGTGACCCATTGACCTTGAACCAGAAACATGAACCAAAATAAACCTTTTTTAAAAAAATAATATGACCAGCATACGTATTATGTTATTTGCAACAGAAAGCAGACCAAGGCAATTATCTGTGTCAATTATTTGTTTCATTTGTACTTGAAAACTTCCAGTTATGGGGAGTTTATCATATTTTATTAAAATATAAGAATTATGAACTTATGATAGAAAAGATTGGAAAAATCACAAGGTTGTAATATTTTTCAATAATTAAAATAATACATCATTATCATATACTAACAACATTTAAAAAATGTTGTTAAAAAGCTAAATGACCATAAATGCAAGAAATATAAAGTACAGATTTCTTATAATGTTACTCTTGGGACTATGCCTGTTAATGTTTGGCCAATATTCTTTTAGACTTTTTTTCTTTACATCCATGAATAGTTGTATATTCTGAAATTATTTTTAAAGACATTCATTATTTTGTCCCTAATATTATACAACTTGTTTTTTAAAATTATGGTATATCTTGGATATTGTTCCATGTTCTATTAGATTATATAAGCTTCCCTCACTCTTGTTAAAGAGTGTGTAATATTCTACTATAGTGGTATACTATAATTTTATCCACTATATTTTTCATGAATATTTCAGTTATTTACATTTTGTTTACTTTTACAAACATTTGGATGAATATCTTTATCAACATGCACACAAAACTTTTCTGTAGGGCAAATTTCTTAGAATTGGACATGATGGGCCAACATATTTATAAACTTAAAATGTTAATAGCTCCTACCTAATTACCTTCATAAAAGTTTGTGAGAATTCATACTTTTATCAATAGTGGGTATTAATTATTAGAATTAATACAATTATACAATTTTTATAATTAAAATTTTATTATGTTTTAACATGTGATGCTTTAATTATTAATGAGCTAAAGCATATTTCATATATTGTAAATGTTCTTTGATAATTTTAAAATCAGATAGTGTTTCTCATGTGAATTTGTAAATAGCTTTTTATATTTCTTTATAGTTCAGGGCATTAATGCTTTGTCTTACCCACAGCAAGTTTTTTTTCTTTATTTATTATTGATTTTTTAAAAATGTGGTGTTTTGTAGATTTTTTTTTTGCAATCTTCTGTCTTTTTTGTCAGTTTTGGAAATTTGTATTGTCCTAGGAAATAATAATAATAATAATAATAATAATTATTATTATTATTATTATCATTATCATCGTTGGTACTTGGGATTGAAGTCAGGGGTGCTTTACAACTGAGCCACACATCCCCAATCCATTTTATTTTTTATTTGGAAACAGTGTCTCACTAAATTACTTAGGGCCTCTCCAAGTGGCGAGGCTGGGCTTGAACTTGTGATTGTCCTGTTCAGCCTTCTGAGTTGCTAGGATTACAGGGTGTGTTACTGCACCTGGCTTCTCCTAGGAAATTCTAAATCTCATTTAGGTTTTATATAATTGTAGTGTTAGGACAACCCTATATACTTAAAATTCTGATTTTTTTTTTTTTTTGTGGTGCTGGGGATTGAACTCAGGGGCACTTGACCACTGAGCCACACCCCCAGCCCTATTTTGTGTTTTATGTAGAGACAGGGTCTCACTGAGTTGCTTAGCGCCTCGCCGTTGCTGAGGTTGGCTTTGAACTCGCGATTCTCCTGTCTCAGCCTCCCTAAGTGCTGGGATTACAGGCTTGAGCCACCGCGCCCGGCTTAAAATTCTGATTTTTTTAGTATATGTAGTAATATTCCTTTCTTAAATTTGTATATATGTAATTTTGACCTTTTCCTTTGCTTTTTAGTGAGTATTTTCTTTCTTTCTTTTTAAAGTACTAGCTCTTAAATTTATCTTTAGTGCCTTTATTTTTAGTTTAAAAATTAATGTCTGCAGCTGGGCATGGTGGCACACACCTATAATCTCAGCAACTGGGGAGTCTGAGACAGAAGGATTTCAAGTTCACAACTTAGTGAGACCCTGTCTCAAAATAAAAAATAAAAAGGGCTGGGGTATAGCTCAGTGGTTAAGCACCCCTGGGTTTAATCTTCAGTACCAAAAAAAAGTCTGCTTTTATCTTTATCTTTTATCTTGCTCATTTGTGCTCATTTTTATAGTGTTTTCTAACTAATTTAAATTATTACTTTATTTTTTTTCTTTCTGGGTAATAATACATGTTCAAGGCTACCAATTTTGATTTTAGTAAAATTTTGGCTTATTTAACAGTCTTTGATTTGTTGGGCTATTATTGTTATTTTTGAAATAGTGCCAGTTGTGTATTGATTTTCTCTTTTATAGAAGATTTTAAATTTTAAAGCAATTTAACTTTCATTATTGCTTTATGTTTATTATTTTAAATTTTATTGTGGCCAGAGAATGAGGTCTGTAGTAGAGGGTTTGATGGTTCTCTAGAACAAGTGGAGTTTCTTCAGTTTTTATATATTTATTTAAAAATCAAAATCAAATCAGTTGCACACACTGTCTGTACATTCACTCATTCTCTCTAAGATGTCCTCAACTTTTTAAAGTAGACCATTCTGTAATATTAGATAGCTTATAGAACTAGAAAACTATTTCTTATATTTGGCAGAATTCTTGCCTTGTCATTCCTTTCTTGGAGCCAGATTTTACATTCAGACTCTTCTTTCTATTAGTACCCTTCCAGAAATACCAAAAGAACTCTCATTTTCTTTTTTTCCTTCCACTAAATTGATCTTTTCTCTAGACTCAAATTTCCCTTAAGCTCTTTTTTCACTGACATATTTTTGAAACTTCTGATGATTAATGATTATGTCATAGAACAAAACAATCTATTAAATTAGTTACTTTTCCATAAAACTTTAAATAATTTGTTATTCATTTCTTTCCATGAATCTTGTGAGATATTTTTAGAACTATACTTTACACATATGAACTTTTTTTGTTTTCATTAAATGAGGTTGGCTTCATGGGCTTTCTTTTCTTTTTCTTTCAAGATCAAGCATTCTTTTTTATTATAACTACTTTGCAATAAGCATGTTCAGTTTTTCTTAGAAGGGAAAGCGGGTTCTAATCCAAATGTATGCTAAACATGAAACTGTGATTTTTTAATTGGGGTGAAGTTAGCTGATAGGAGCAAAGAGTGTAGGAAAAAAAGTGGAATAAGGATTGGGGTTTGGAGAGTGTTGTAAAGATCAAAGGGAGCTTTTTATTGAAATGGTGAACTCATTAACGAAAAAACTACAGAAATACTGCTATACTTTTGTTCATACAGAAGAGTCCACCCAAATCCTTAACATTTAACAAAATAAAGCATAAAGAAAAGGTTTATTTATAACTATCAGAGGTTGTAAATAGAAAATTATTGGAGTAGAGAAAACTATTCAAGTAGGGTGCAGAAAACTATCAGAATGGAGAATGGACTACTGTACTTTAATAGCTGCCTGTGGCTTGTGAGTGCCATATTAGACAGTGTGGATCTAAAAAAGGCCATCAGTTTTATTGTTATCCTTAAAATACTTAGGTCTATTGACTGAATTATGTTTTGTTTGTGCACTTTCTGTATTTGTAGCATTGAATGAGACCATCAATAAATTGGACTGCCTGAAAGAAGGTTATCAGTCTGATAAAGACAAATATGCAGATGTACTTGAAAATACTGATAAACTTTATTTTACTGACAAAACTCTTCAGAAAACAGAAGGTGACTCCTTTGTTAAAGGTGAGTTGATCAAATAGACAACCAGCAGTTTGTAATAAATATTTCTTCTAAATTTTATTTAGGTTTTTTGTTTTTCCTTCAAATTAAGAGAATCAGCCACGAGCTTTTTAGTCCAAGTATTTGATGTTACTGTTACTCTACATTTTTATTCAAGGATTTCAAAATATTTTACCAAGTACTAATTAAGTCTTTTTTTCAAATTTTTTTTAGTTGTAGATGGACACAATATCTTTATATAATTTATTTTTATGTGGTGCTGAGGATTGAACTCAGTGCCTCATGCATGCAAGGCAAGTGCTCTACCACTGAGCCACAATCCCAGCCAACTAATCAAGTCTTAATACTGAGTTCCTAAATAGCACCATAAACTTGTTGGAACATTGTTTACTATAGATCAGATTTAGGACTATAGCCACAGAGATTTTATTATTACAGTATTAAATGGCTTGGCTAATCTCATGGCCTGGATTGTAAAACATATCTCAAAAGTATTTCTCTATATAGTTGTGTGGCTTTGACATGATATATCTTCTTAGAGTAATTTCATTTCAAAACTAATCCCTTTCCTTTTATGTGTTTTGGATGGTCTTAATTATCTGCTGTTTTGTAGCATTTTTTTCCTCCCTCCCTTTCCTTCCTTTCCTTTCCCTTCCCTTTCCTTCCTTCATCTATCTCTCTTTTTCTTTCTAAAAGACTCTGAAAGTATTATTAAATAATTACATTGAAATGTTTATTTCTATAGCCAATTGTTGTGTTCATTTATTTACAAGGAATTTACCTCATTCATCTTGAAAGTACTCAGATGGAACTTACCCATATTTACAAAGCCATTTTCTGCATTTAAATTTAACTTTATCTAAAAATTACGATCAAAATGTGTCCCAGGGAATATTTGGCAATGTCTGGAGACAGTTGTGGTTTTTAGAACTGATGAGGAAGACTACTGGCATCCAGTGAATGGAGGCAAGGGATGTTACTAAATACCAAACAATGAACATAACAGCACCTCTATGCTCAAATAGTTATCTGGTTCAAAATGTTAGTAGTGTTGATGTTCAGAAATCTTGTTTTAGAGTTATCTGAAGAAATTGCCCAATGTACTATTTTGAAAGTATTTTAGTAGGTTAGTTTTAGTTTTCCTTAGGTAAAAGAAAGTAAATATAATTTATCTGTATTTTAACCTCCCTGTATTTCAAGGTAGTACCTGTTCTAGTTGTGAATTATTATAAAGTGTTTTGTAACTGCAATAAATTTGTGGTTAAATTTGCAGACCCATTTATGCAATAGACAGATTTTATTTCTATCACTTGTCCCTCAACCAGATCTCTTTACCAGTTTTTATCTCTGTAGGAAGTGAGTGGGATAAGTGGGTATAATTACAATTTGTTCTTAAGAAAAGCCCTAGGATTAGATAGTATAGTAGGCAAGCAGAGATTAGAATAGGAAAATTCAATACCTAAACTTTCAATGAATAGAAGTCTAGGTATAAAGGAAGTGCCTGTGACATAGAAACTCTGCCACATTTGAGGGGCTGGTGGAGGAGACCACAGAGAAGTCAAAGAATGAGGATAGTGAAGAATGAGGACCAGATGATAGTCTGAAAGTCCAGGGAAGATTTTTTTTTTATGTATGATAAAAATTCTTTGTAACAAGAGATATTTATTCAGATCATTACCAATGTATTTTTCCAAAATAGTAAGCTGATCACATTACCTTTCCCTATTTATAACTCTTTAAACATTGTCCATTGTTGTTGATGAAAATCCCGTATGTCCTACCTGTCCAGCATTATTTTGTGGCAGTATCCTTGTGGTCTATAATACTACATTGGCTCTTTCCCCTTAAATTCTTAAGATACTATCTTTCCTTTACTCCCAAACTTTTGCATATTTTATTGTTTCTGATATTCTTCCCTGACACTCTTGGCTTGTTCTGTTTGGTTATGTGTCTGGCTCCCCAAGGCAGCCTATTATTATCTTCTAGTTTGGGTCACTTTCTTGTGTTATATGCTCTTATTCATTCATTTCTGTTTTACAGTACTTATTTGAGATTGTAACTATTTTATTCATATTTTTAATTATTTGATGAATGTTGCTTTTTCCCACTTCCCTGCAAGTGTCATTTAGGCAAGGACCATGTCTCTACTTTGCTTGCCATTGTATCTGTAGAACCCAGTATAATCCTGGCTCTTATCATACTGTTTAAAATAGCTAATACTAATAGCTAATCGTTAATATTTACTGTGCTAGGTATTGTTCTAAATAGTTTAGGTTAACTTACAATTGTAAATGTTTATTGAATGAATAAATGACTGAATAGATCTTTTTCTCTCTCTAACCTCATCTTTCATCACTTATGCATTTGTATTTATTCTGTAGCCATACTACTTATCATACTTTAAACTGGTTCGATTTGCTATTGGTTCCATGTCTTTGCTTCTGCTATTCCCTTTGTATATATTTTTTATCAGACCAATTCATGTTTTTCTTTCTCTAATCTCAGCTCAAATGTCCTTCCTGTCTTGTCTCATAAACTTCATCTAAGTTCATCACTCATTAAATGAATTGAGAAGATTTGTCTAAGTTTCTCAGTGTTTCAATAATTTTGTGTGTATGCTTTTCTCATACTTCCAACTGTAGGACATGTTATAATATTGTTTACAGAGATGACAGATTCAGTCTCTCTCATCAAGGAATTCACAGGAAACTCTTTGATAACAGGAATTGAATTTTTTATTGTTGTTCTCAGTAACTGTGAAACAAATGTTAGTAGAATATAGGTCTAAGATGGTATTATAGTTTTCTAAGTGACCTCCATGAAGATTTAGATCTACTTGTGTCATGCAACAGTTTTCAGATTATGGAAATACACAACTTTGTTTTAAGGTTTCATGAGAAATGGGTCAAGAAATGGTTTAGGTGAAAAATTTAAAAACTCAATAATGATTATATTTTGTATTTAATTGGTGCAAGATCAATAGGACTGTCCTATTTAGCTAGGACACAAAAGTGCTTGCTTGAAAACGTGCAAGTGGAGTCTGAGATGCTTTCTAAGCCTTGAACCCCTATGCTATATTGTGGTTGCCTAGTGAAAGATGTTGCCTTTTATAATTGATACATATAGAGGGGGTACTTTTTTGTAATTTACATAAAATACATTATAGAATAGCAGAGGCTCTGGAGATTCAGAGCTTCAATTTTACATTTTAGCCTTTTATTATGATAAATATCTTTAGAAATACATGTAGAGGTATAACTGTTATTGAAGAAAGGCTTGTAAGGGGCTGGGGCTATAGCTCAGTGGTAGAGCGCTCGCCTTGCATTCGTGAGTCACTGGGTTCGATCCTCAGCACCACATAAAAATAAACCAATAAAATAAAGGTATTAGCATCCATCTACAACTAAAAAAATATTTAAAAAAAGAAAAGAAAAGAAAGGCTTGTAAACTCGTTCAGTATTTGTTGGATAAGTGATTTCAGATAAACCTTATTACAATATATGTGACTAGTCTATCATCTTATCTTTGCATGAAAATTTTTCATTTCATATCCTGTTTGAAATAAGTGGGTTTTCAGTTACAAATCGATAATACTTTACTTTTGTTGGAATTTGGGTTCTGTTAAATATTTAATTTGTGGATTTGCTTATAGAGGGCTTTGGACAATTATTGTGCATGTATTTTTAAAATAATATCTTATACATATTTATCTTTGTAGATATTAAAGAAGCTGCTCACATCTTGTCACATGTTGATAATGGCAAGATTGATATACCTAACTTGAAGCATGCCCTGAAAAGTTTGAATGCTAATTTAACAGAGGAGGATGTCAATGAAGCCCTTAAGTGTTGTGACATCAGTGGTAAGCATTTGTGGCTTAAGATTCTTTTCCTTTTCCTCACTACTGTTGGAAAATAGTCTTAGAGTATATATATATAAGGGTTAAGAAGTTAAAGGGAGTCATCCTTCTACTGGAAGCTTAGGTTGATATAAATTAGAGCCAAAATAACTGACCAATTTGCATATTTGTCAACATATCCAACTGTTCATACTTGTGTGGATACTATAAATGTTTATTTACATAATTATATAATTATGGGAATTAATACATGTAAAACATTAGAAAAGGGTGGCTAGTATATATAAAAGAACTCAAAATGTTAGTTATTAGTATTATTCTCTATTCAATGAATGGTTCTTAGAGATGTTGAGTTCTATTGCAACAGTTTCAATGATTTGAAGAAGGGAAGTGAACTAGAAAGGAGTTTTAGCTAATTATTGTACATCAGAGTCTTTATTTCATGTGCTGATTCAGTGTCAGGTTTTTAATGTTAGCATGTTTGATTTTGACATTCCAGATAATATGAAGGTAGATTTAAAAGATTTCTTATCGGAAATGAAAGAAAATCCACATTTCAAAGAGTCCAAGGGTAAGTGAATACTTTTGGTTCAGAATAATGACTGGAAAATAAAGATAATGAAATGACATTAAAACTTTTGCCATATAGATTTCAAGTTTTATTTTTTTTAAAAATTTTTTTAGTTGTTGATGGATATTTATTCATTTATTATTTATTATTTATATGTGGTGCTGAGGATTGAACCCAGTGCCTCACGCATGCTAGGCAAATGCTCTACCTCTGAGCTACAGCCCCAGCCCCTCAAGTTTTAAATTTGTATGGTTTCAAGCAAGATTTTAGTTTATAAAATATAAATAATATAAGAGTATAAAAGTGAGGAAAATGGGGCAAAATATAATGGGGGAAATAATTGAAAGTAAAAAAAGTCATAGTAAATACCTTTGTTGTTATTTTAGGACCTTTCTCAAACATAAATTTTCCTTTTAGGAGTTCTAGACCTATGAATTAAATCAGGGCTGGAATTGGGAGGAAGACCATCATTTTTTTTTTTTTTTTTTGTAGTACTATCCCAAGTCATACCTCTGGGATTTTCAGGTATATCTAACTAGACTGCCTCTCTTTTTTGGTTTTAGAAATCCTAACTTCAGTTAATCAATTCTTCTGAATCCCTGCAGTATCAACTCCTTGGTATGGTATCAATACCATACCATATGTATCCTAACTCCTGCTGTTTATGCTTCATGATCTTCATCTCTGAAGTTTCTTTTATCCTTGAAATTAGGGAGCTCATTTCAACACTAACATCTTTTCCTAACTCCCAATCTATAGAGAATACCTACCAAAAAAACTCTTCATACATGCAGACACCCTTATCAATGATGCATTTTTAAATGCTTTGGATGAAATAAATATCTTTTTCACATTTTAATATGTCTAAAATTAAGATGCATTACTCTTCATACATGCAGACACCCTTATCAATGATGCATTTTTAAATGCTTTGGGTGAGGGGGCTGGGATTGTAGCTCAGTGGTAGAGCGCTTGCCTCGCATGCGTGAGGCCCTGGGTTCGATCCTCAGCACCACATACAAAGCAATAAAATAAAGACATTGTGTCCATCTACAACTAAAAAAATAAAAAAAAAATAAATGCTTTGGGTGAAATAAATGTCTTTTTCACATTTTAATATCTCTAAAATTAAGATGCCTAATAATGCATTTAAAATCAGATATGTACTTTTTTAATGAGATATAATTTATAGTTGGTCTTTTTTTTATTAGTGGCATGAGGGATTGAGCCCAGGGCCTTGAGTATGCAAGGCAAGCATTCTATCAACTGAGCTATATCCCCAGCCCTGAGACATAACTGATAAACCATAAACTTTAGTCTTATAATCTTCACTCTTTAAAAGGGTACAGTTTATTGGTTTTAGTACAGTCACAAAGTTGGTTTGTGATTGGTTTAGTAAAGTCACAAAGCCATCACCATTTTTCTGCTTCCAGAATATTTTTATCATCCCCAAAAGAAAATTGTTACCCATTAGCAGTTATTCTCTATTTTAACTCTCTCCAGCTACTGACAACGAATAATCTACTTGCTATCTACCTGCATTGACCTATTTTGAATTATTTCACGTAAATGTAGTAATATGCTACCTTTTGTGTCTGCCTTCTTTCACATAGCATAAGTTTTCAAAGTTAATTTATTATAGCATGAATTAATACTTTGTTCTTTTTTTGTGTTGGAATAATATTCCATTATATGGATATGCTGTATTTTTTTAAATTTCTTTTTTTAAAAATGCACTAAAGATTAATAGTATAATATATAAACCATGTTTACAAATCAGTAAGAAAAGATCAGACAACTCAATGAAAGAACAGCCAAAACATTTATATATACATGTCACAGAAGTGGAAATACAGATGCCTGTATAATGCTTAGTATGTGGTTATGATATGGTAAAGAGCATCACATGATGAGACAGAGAAAGCCAGAGAGAACTTGCTTTTATAATGAAGCAGCTCCCACATAACCCCTTTATTCCCAAATCCATTAATCTATGAATAGATTAATCCATCTAAGAGGGTGGAGCCCTCATGAGCCAATCACCTGTTAAAAGTCTTGCCTTTTTCTACTTTCACATATGACATGATGGAAATGAAATTTCAACATGAATTCTTTTTTTTTCATTTTTATTATTCTAATTATATATATGATAGGTATATATGACAGCAGAATACATTTTGATTCATTGTACATAAATGGAACACAACTTTTCATTTCTCTAGTTGTACACAATATAGAGTTACACCATAAGTGCAATCATACACGTCCCTAGGGTATTTTTGTCCATCTCATTCCACCATCTTTCCTGACCCGTGGCCTATCCCCTCCTTTCCTTCCCCTTTGACCAAAGTTTCTCCATTCTTTCCATGCCCCTCCACCCATTGTGGATCAGCATCTACTTATCAGAGAGAACATTTAACCTTTGCTTTTTTGGGATTGGTTTACTTTGCTTAGCATGATGTTCTCCAACTCCTTCCATTTACCTGCAAATGTCATAACTTTATTCTCTTTTAATGCTGAGTAATATTCCATTGTGTGTATATACCACAGTTTTTTTTAGCTGCTCATCTATCAAAGGGCATCTAGGTTGGTTCCACAGTTTAGCTATTGTGAATTGAGCTGCTATAAACATTGATGTGGCTATAACTGTAGTATGATGTTTTTAAGTCCTTTGGGTATAGACCAAGGAGTGGTGTAGTTGGGTCAAATGGTAGTTCCATTCCAGGTTTTCTAAGGAATCTCCATACTGCTTTCCAGATTGGTTGCACCAATTTGCAGTCCCACCAGCAATGTATGAGTGTACAAACAACAATAAGTGTTGGCGAGGTTGTGGGGGAAAAGATACACTCATACATTGCTGGTAGGACTGCAAATTGGTATAACCAATCTGGAAAGCAGTATGGAGATTCCTTAGAAAACCTGGAATGGAATCACCATTTGACCCAGCTATCCCACTCCTTGGCCTATAGCCAGAAGACTTAAAAACAGCATACTATAGTAACCCACCCACTTCAATGTTTATAGCAGCTCAATTCACAATCGCTAAACTGTGGAACCAACCTAGATGCCCTTCAATAGATGAACAGATAAAGAAACTGTGGTATATATACACAATGGAATATTACTCAGCAATAAAAGAGAATAAAATTATGGCATTTGCAAGTAAATGGATGGAGTTGGAGAATATCATGCTAAGGTGAAGTAAGCCAGTCTCAACAAACCAAATGCCAAATGTCCTCTCTGATAAGTGGATGCTAATCCATAATGTGGGGGAGGACACGGGAAGAATGGAGGAACTTTGGTCACAGGGGTGAGATGGGGAGGGGGCAGGGGGACAGTAAAGATGGTGGAATATGATGGACATCATAGCCCTAGCCTTATGTATGACTGCATGTATGTTGTGATTCTACATCACATACAACCAGAGAAATGAAAAGTTGTGCTCCATCTGTGTACAATGAATCAAAATGCACACTGCTTTCATGTATACCTAAGTAGAATAAATAAATAAATAAATATTTTATTTGGATTGTTTAGATTTACAGAAGAGTTTCAAAGAAAGTACAGTTCCTATACACTTGCCTTACTTCTTCTAATGCTAACATCATACATACATGTCATATTTACTGAAATGAAGATATTATTATTGAGACAGTACTATTAACTAAACTATAGACTTTATTTGAATTTCACTAGTTTTTTAGTAATATTTAACATTTCAGGATACCATGTTGTTTTTAGTTGTCATGTCTCCGTGTTTTCTGATCTATGATAGTTTCTCAGTGTTTCCTTACCTTTTATAACTACAACACTTTTGAAGAGTATTGGTTAGATATTTTGTAGAAACAGGTTAGTTTCTTTGATGTTTCTAACCATAATTATCCTGGGGATATGAGCTTTTGAGAGGAATGCCACTAAGGTAAATGCTTTTTTTTTTTTTTTATTACAACACATGAGAGAGAGAATACATGATATCAACATGAATTATTACTGATGATATTAATCTTCATCACTTGGTTAAAGCAGTATCTGCTATCTTTTCCATTGTAAAGTTACTATTTTCCCCTTTTGCATATTGTTTTTGTTAGAAGCAAGACACATAGTCCAGCTTACATCAAAGAATGTGAAGTAATGAATAGATAGGAGGAACAAATACTGGTGTTCCATTGCACAGTAGGATGATATGGTTAGCAATATTTTGAATATTTAAAGATAGCTATAAAAGAGGATTTTGAATGTTTTTGCCACAAAGAAGTGAATGATAAAAATGTTAAATATCTTAATTTGTTTATCATCAATGTATACATATGTCAAAAATCACGCTGTATCTCATAACTAAAATTAAATAGGCCTTTCAAAGACTACAATTCTCCTGTGAATTATCCCAATCTCTGATATCCCACACTGTATCACACATACAATTATGTGTCAATTAAAAACAAGACTAAAAGTAAAAAAAAAAACCCCAAAACAAAATTACCCCTTTCCCTAATGAATTATTGTATAGCAATTCCATAAATTGCAGATACATTTATTAAATCTTCTATGTGTTCTTTGTATTTCTCCTTATTGTTCTATCAATTTATGCTTTATTTATTGATTTTTAAAAATTTTAAATTAAGGTAGGGTTTACATGCAGTTAAATCTGTAATATGTGTATGACAATACACAAGAATGTTCATAACATATTCATAATAGTCATCAAAATAGTAAAAAAACAGAACAACTTGTATATCCATAGAAAGTAGAATGAATAAATTATATAAATCATATAATAAAATATAAATGATAAAGAATGAGCTACTGCAGTCAGAAGATTATCTTGAATTATAGTGATGGAAGTTTGAAAGAAGTCAGACACAAAAAAGAACAGATGGTATAAGTTCATTCATGTGAAAGTCAATACAGGCAGATTTTGCTGAAGATGATAGAGATCTGGATGTTGGTTGCTTTTGTGAACAGAATATTGAATAAGAAAAATAAGGGCTAGGATTGTGTCTCAGTAGTAGTACACTTGCTTAGCATGCACAAAGGCCCTGGGCTTGATCTCCAATATTGCCACAAATAAAACAAAATAAAATATAAAAAATTTAAAAATTAAAAAAAGGGCATGAGAGAGACCTCTCCAGAGGAAATGATTTGGGTAATAGTTACATAGATACACACATACATACATATATCCATAAACATTCCTGTGGAAATAATACCCAGATCATTTCCAGTTTCCTGGATAAGATGTATATCCATGAATAAATTTTTAAAAATATATAATCATGGTAAATGGCTGAGAGAAATTTAAGAATGGGGGATACACCATGTTCATGAATAGGGAAACTTACTATCAAATAGATTTTTTTTCTCTTTGAGATGGGGTCTTGCTATGTTGCCTAGGCTGGTCTCACATTTCTGGGCTCAAGTGATCCTTCTTCCTCAGCTTCTCAAGTGCTGGCACTAAGGCATGTACCATTGCATTTGGCTGCATACCAAGTTTATTTTAATCTACCCAAAAGTGATACACAGCTTCAAAGCAATTATAACCTATATTTGATAATTTTTTTCATGAATATTTTATAAGTTATTTAGATGGTAAAAGGTTAAGAATAGCCAGAATATTTCTGAAGAAGAGGAAAGAGTGGAGACTGCATTAGGTAAATATCAACAGATGTTAGGATTTATGAGAGAGTAATAATAATTAAGAAAGTATAGGGGCTGGGGCTGTAGCTCAGTGGTAGCGTGCTTGCCTAGCATGCGTGAGGCCTGGGTTCGATCCTCAGCACCACATATAAATAATAAATGAATAAAATAAAGATCCATCAACAACTAAAAAAATTTTTTAAAAAGTATATTATTCATGTAGAAATAGACAAATTGACTATGGAATGGAATAGAAGCTTTAAAAAAGCAATGCAAGAATGAAACATACTTGCTTTTATGCACTGTGGTCACAATCCATTGTAATATCTAAGATTTTTTCTCCTGCTCTAAAAACCAATATTTTCACTTAAGGATGATACCACCCTCAATGAGAATGCATGTCCTACAGATATTTTTTTTGCCTTCTTGTATTGCTGAATCCAATTGTCAATATTTAAACTTTTAACACATTTGTAAATAATATTAGTCTGTAGCCTCCCTGCACCTCCCTGCAGTGTTATTTTTATTCTGTAGTTTTATAGGCAGATAGAAGCTGCTGGAGTGTTTTAATTATGAGAGAAATAAGATTTCTGTTTTTCTTTTCCTTCTTAAGAGAAAGACCTCCTGTACCAAATTGTGGAAAATAAGTGACAAAGGACCAAACTGGTAGCATAGGTTTTTTAAAAGATGTTATTTAATAGTAGAGGTATTAATTAATGTGATAAATTCAGTAAATATTTGGAAATAAACAAAAATTGATAATCCTATGCATGTAGGAGGTAAGAGAGGAGAAACAGTCCAAGCTGACTCCCAAGCGTTTAGCCTTTGTTATAACTTGTATGTTAATGTCAGCTCTATTAATTAATTCTAAAACTAATTATTTCATTCAACTTGATTTTGTTTCGCATTACAGAGTATGGCAAAGTTACCATTCAAGAATTTATGAGCAAACTCTCTGATACATTGACAATCCCAAAAGCTGAAGGTGAGTTTTATATAGTATTATTTAATGCCCACATCTGGAAAGACTAACAGGGCATGTTAAAATAATATAGGCTAAGCAAAAAGAGCAATTCTGGTGGTATCTCAATACATGATTTCAAAATATATTAGTAACAAGAACATCATGATACTGGCAAAGAAACAGACAACACAGACCAGTGGAATAGAATAGAGTACACAGAAATAAACCCACATAGCTATGGACACCTGCTTCTCAACAAAGGTACCAAAAACATGTTGGAGAAAAGACAGCTTCTTTAATTAAATTCTGGGAAAGCTTGATATCCAAGTATAGATATATAAAATATTGAAACTAGATCCCTCTCTCTCACCCTATACAAAAAAACATTTCAAAATCAATCAAAGACCTAAGTATAAAATATGAAACTTTGAAATTGCTAGAAGGGAAATACTTTAAGATATTAGCATAAGCAATCACTTTATGACAAAGACTTCTATAGCTCAGAAAATAATAGCAAGAATTGATAAATGGAATCGCATCAAATTTAAAAACTTCTGTAAAGAAGTTGTCAGGAAATAGTTAACAGAGATAGCCTACAGAATGGGAGAAAATCATAGCCGGCTACTATTCTGATGGGGGATTCATACCCAGAATATATTAAGAACTCAAAAAACACAACTCCAGAAAACCCCAATAGCCCAATCAATAAGTGGGCAAATGAACCAAACAGACACTTCTCAAAAATAAGCAGCATAAATGACCAGTAATTATATGAAAAGTGTTCAACATCTTTAGCAATCAGGAAAATTCAGATTGAGATTCCATCTCACTGCAGTCAGAAAGGCAATCATCAAGAATAAAAATAAGCATTGGTAAAGATATGGGGAAAAAAGGAACCCTGTACAATGTTGGTGGGAATTTAAATTAGTACAGCCACTATGGAAATCAGTGTGGAGGTCGCTCAAAATCTAAAAATGAAGCTACCATATGGTCCAGCTATAACACTCCTCAGGAATAATATCCAAAGGAATTAAAGTCAGCATACTCTAGAGAGACCTGCACACCTGTGTTATCATAGCACAATTCACAATAGCCATTATGGAATCAGCCTACGTGCCTGACAACAGATGAATGGGTAAAGAAAATATGGTACATACACACAACAGAGTTTTAGTCATGAAGAATAATAAAATCATGTCATTTGCAGGAAAATACATGGAAATAGAGAACATCACATTAAGCAAAGTAAGCTAGACTCATTAAGACATGTTGCATGCTTTCTCTCACATGTGGAATCCAGAGAGAAAAAGAATGACATGAAAGTAAAGAGATACTTTTATAAAAGAGGAAGGAGACCAAGGAGAGGATGGAAATAATCAAAATATGTTATATGCTTGTATGAATATGCTGCCATGAAACCCATTATTCTGTATAAATAATATGCACTAATAAAGAAAAAAGCCAATACAGAATGAAATAAGCAAAGCACAGGTAAATAAGAAACAATATGAAGGTAAAACAATCCAAGATTAGAGTACATGTAGCTTTTACTTGAATTATAAGGCAAATATTGCTAGAGTTAACTGAATTTAAAATTACAGATAGTTTTACTTGATAATGCTATAAAATTACTAGGTTATATATTATCTGAGATTATTCAATATTCATATTTGATTTCTGAGCTTATTAGAAAAGTATAAATGGTTAGAAAATAATTTTTAAAACTAGGGGCTGAGGTTATAGCACAGTGGTAGAGCGCTTGCCTAGCATGTGTGAGGCACTGGGTTTGCTTCTCAGCACTGCATATAAATAAATAAATAATCAAACAACAAATAAATAAATAAATAAAATGAAGGTCCATGTATCTTTAAAAAAGAACCATTATAAAAAATACTTGACTAATCTACTAAAATAGGCTTTGATCAACATATCCCCCGGAACAACCACCATCATTATACACAAATACAGCAGAACTCTTCATTTCTCTGATTGTACACAAGGTAGTGTTGTACCATACATGCAGTCATACGTGTACCTAGGGTAATGATGTCCATCTCATTCCACCATCTTTCCTGCCCCCATGTTCCCTTCTTTCCCCTCCCTCCCCTTTGCCCAAAGTTCCTCCATTCTTCCCTGCTCCCCATTATGGATCAACATCTACTTATCAGAAAGAACATTTGACCTTTGGTTTTTTGGGATTGGCTAACTTTGTTTATTGCTTAGCATGATATTCTTCAGCTCCATATATTTACCTGCAAATGCCATAACTTTATTCTCTTTTAATGCTGAGTAATATTTCATTGTGTATATATACCACAGTTTCTTTATCTGTTCATCTATTGAAGGGCATCTAGGTTGGTTCCACAGTTTAGCGATTGTGAATTGAGCTGCTATAAACATTGAAGTGGCTGCATCACTGGAATATGCTTTTTTAAAAATCTTTGGGTATAGACTGAGGAGTGGGATAGCTGGGTCAAATGGCGGTTCCATTCCAAGTTTTCTAAGGAATCTCCATACTGCTTTCCAGATTGGTTGCACCAATTTGCAGTCCCACCAGCAATATATGAGTGTGCTTCCCCCCCACATCCTTGCCAGCACTTATTGTTGCTTGTATTCTTGATAACTGCCATTCTGACTGGCATGAGATGAAAGCTTAGAGTAGTTCTGATTTGCCTTTCTCTAATTGCTAGAGATGTTGAACATTTTTCATATATTTGTTGATCAATTGTATATCTTCTTCTGAGAAGTGTCTGTTCAGCTCCTTAGCCCATTTATTGATTGGGTTGTTTGGTTTTTTGGTGTTAAGTTTTTGAATTCTTTATACATGCTGGAGATCAGAGGGCTATCTGATGTGTGTATGACAAAAATTTGCTTCCAGAGTGTAGGCTCTCTGTTCAATAATACTGGGTGACTTTAACACACCTTTCTCACTACTGGATAACTCTTCCAAACAAAAAATAAACAAAGAAACTATAGAACTCAATAAAACAATCAATAATTTAGACTTAAGACATACAAATGATGAGTTTGGTTATCTTCTACTATATAGACAATAGGTTTCCATAAGGGTTTATCATTTCTAATGTTGGACAGGGGTGGGAGGGGGGAGCTGTGAAGTTTATGAGATAGGATGTGGGAATATGGAGGTATTAGATTATAGGACTAGTAAAGGGGTAATGAAAAGAAGTTAGCTGTTAGGAGAAAAAAGAGAGAGAGGTTACCCCATTGCAAGGCTCCCTGTTGCCTCTGCAACATGATGGTGTCTGTTAGTACACCAAGTAGAGATACCTCTGTTGCAACTGGGTCCACACGTACCTTGGTGATGGTTTTCGGGTCCTGGTGGTTGTCCCTAGATGGAAGCAGCCATGCCCCTAGGTCATGTAGGCAGTAGTGTCAAGCCTGTAGGTACCATGATGTTGGGCTTCTAGGCCCTCATCAGTGTCCTAAGGTGGAAGCTGCCCCAGCTAAAGAAGGCAGAGGCGGCAGTGGAGGGTAATCCAAGATGGTGGTGAAGGTGTTCCAAGATGGAGGCAACTGCTTTCATAGATGGGGCTGGACAGATGGGCGGTATGATGGCATTGGGTGGCCTATTTGGTAATGCCACAGTGTGGTGTGTGGTGTTGCAACATGCAGCTGCTTCCTTGCCCTATCCAATGTCACACGGTGGAGATTACCTCATGGGAAGGGCTATGAAGGTGGCTGCAATGTCGCACAATGGAGGTGGTTTGGGGGGCCACATGTTGGTAAATAGGGAATCGTAGCATGGGGCTTCTCTCCGCTGATGGCCTTGTTGATGGTCTTCTGTGTCCTGGCTGTTGTCCCTAGATGGAAGTGGCCATGTCCATGGTTGGTGGTTGAGTAGCATCAAACCCATAAGTACCTTGGTGTTGAGCTTCCAGCCACCAAATGTGTCCTAAGATAGAAGGTGCTGCAACTAAAGAATGTGGTGGCAGCAGGGTGGGCAACCTGAGATGGTGTTGGAGGGGTCCCAAGATGGTGGTGACCTCTTTTAGAGATAAGGCCAAGCCTATCAATGGCTTTGGGAGGCCTGTCTGGAGATGCAGCACTGTGGTGTGTGGTTGTGGTCCTCAATGTGGTGGGCTGTCTTGTGCCCATGCCTGTGTCTGGGCTCTGCAGAGATTGCTGGGGCTGTCCTGGGCCTGCCTGGTCTCTATAGGGGTCAGAAAGCCTGTCCTGGGCCTGCCTCATTTCTGCACAGATTGGCAGGGCTGTTCTCTTTTTCTTTTTAAAGGCTGGGTAGTATTCCATTATGTGTTATTGCATTTTCTTTATTCATCTGTTACATAAAATATGTGCAAAATCTGTAGGAGAAAAGTGCTGAAACACTCCTGAAAAACAAAAAAATTATACTATGTATGTACTTGCATGTATTTTGTATAATACAGGCAAAGTGAAGGTCAAATAAGAAAATAGGACTAACTATTTGCAATGTACTATATATTGTAGATGATAGGATTGTATTCCTAATCTGTAAGGTACTTTTAAAAAGTAAAGAAATGAGACCAGAAATATAGAAAAATAGACAAAATATGTGCACATGTTATTCATTAAAATTATGTAAAATCCCATAACATATTCAAACATGTTCCACTTTAGTTATAATAAGAAATATGTAGATTAAAACAGACTGGCAAAAAATTAAAAAGCTTGACAATGTATGCTTTTGGTTAGGTTGTAGGGGCAAAGTAATCTATATATTGCTTTGGAATATGTAAAATACTTCCATTCCTGGAAATTTGGCAATATCTTACAAGAAAACTATATATAAATTTACCCTTTGGTGCAGCAATGTCACTTATACAAACTTACCCTGAAGATGGTCTCCAGAAAAATAAAAATAAGGCTATTATTCATCACAGCATTATTTGAAATTGTAAAATAATTGTAAACAATGCATAAACATTGGAGATGAGTTAAATAAAATTTGTATATACAATAGAGTATTATTGAACTATAATAAAAGAATGAGTAAACTGTGAACTTACATGGAAAACTTTCCAGAATAAGTTGTTAAGAGGCAAAAGCAAAGCACAAATATATGTGTGGATACATGTGTGTGCATGTGTGTACCATATGCTACCTTTTGTGATGAAGAAGGTAAAATAAGGAAACATATATGAGGAGATCAAAATGGTGGATCAGAGGAACCCACAGTGTCATAGCAAGTTTCCCGAGAGTAAATTAAAACAGCAGTTCTGCTGTAGGAAACTGATACCAAATGGCCAATTAGGCTCTGCTTTTCAATGAATTGGTGGATTCTCATTACTGAGAGTCAATCTGGGCATAGAATAGAGATTGGGACTCAGTCTGAGGAGAAACTCACAGTAGCTTTATCAGGCTGCACAGTGAAGAAAAATAAAGGAAACTTTCACTTAAAATCGGCAGTCTGATCTCTGAGATAATGAGTGGAGTTGACCAAGGAGGGGAGGAACTGGTCAGTCAGAAACTCTCACCTTCTTTGAGCCCAGAAGTGAATGGAAGATAAAGTGAAACTTCCATATACCTCTTGAGCACACAGAGTGGGACTTTCAGAAAGAGGGGTGCCGTTCAACCCAGATCAGTCTACAGATGGAGCAGGTAAAGAAAATCCCCAGAAGACCTGCTAGACTTATATTCCCACCAGTAGACATGACAACAAAGCCATTTTGAGTGAACATGCCCATCCTTATCCCCCACTCTGGCAGAAGTGGACAGGAAGGAAAGAAACCAAATTTAGCATATAGAGTCACCTAACGAGTTTGGCCAGTTTGGGTCAGAGCTAAAAAGAACAAAGATTTATTTGGGTAGAGCTAAAAAGAACAAAAATCATATAAGATTTGCATCAAAATTCCTCAGAGTTGGAAGTTTTTATAATTGAAACCCAGAAAACAAGTACTCTTTTGCAAAAACTTCAGCAAGAAATAATCTGAGATATTTGGGACCATTTCTGCACCTGAGGTTATTTTTCCTCTTTGGCTTTGTTATCTCTACTGACTTCAGGGACTGTGAAGATAGCAGGAGACATCAGAAATTGGGAAATGGGTCTCACTAAGTCACCCAGGCCAGCCTGGAGCTTGCAATCTTCCTGCTTCAGCCTCTTCAGCCACTGGGATTACAGGAATTGATGACCTTTGAGGATGTGGCTGTGAACACCACCACTTGGGAGTGTGGGCTTTGGTGGATGCTTCTCAGAAGAAACTGTACAGAGATGTTATATAGGAGCCTGGCCTTGATGGGAAAAGAAACAAGCAAACAAAGAAACAGACCAATGAAATTGTGTTAAAAAATCCTAGGAGAAATCTAAGTAAGTCAAATGTTAGGGAGACTGAACATAAAGAAGGTAGTGAATATGGGGAAATCTTCAGCCAAACTCCAGATCATATTGAGAATAGTATAATTCTTCCTGGAACAAAACCCAGTGAAAGTTGTATATGTGGAGAAATTCTCATTTGTGATTCATACTAAATGTTGTGCTCAGATCTCACACTGGACACAAACCATATGAGTTTCAGGAACATAGAAAGAACCAATATAAATGTCGGAAATATGGGAAAGCTATTAGTTATCACTAATGCTTTTAGAAGCATGGAAAGACTCACACTGGAGCAACACACCATGAATATAAGCAATGTGGGACAGTCTTAACTTATCACAATTCCTTTCAAATACATGACAGGATGTACTTGAAGAGAAACCATATTTATGTATGCATTGTGGTAATGTCTTCATTGACAATAGTACCCTTCAATACCATGAAAGGATTCACAGTGGCAGAAAACCCTATGGAAGCAAGCAGTGTGGGAAAGCCTTCTGTTATTTCAGAAACTTGAGAAGATATAAACAAACTCATAATGGAAAGAAACCCTATGGATATAAGCAATGTGAAAAAGCCTTCCTTGAGTCAATTGTGAAGACATGAACAAACTCAACAGCACACAAAAACCTTATGTATGTAAGCAAAGTGGAGAAAGCCTTTTGTTTTTCCTGTTTCCTCAGAAAACATGGAAGAACTCACAATGGAGAGAAACCTTTTGTATGTGTTGATTGTGGGAAAGCATTAAGTGACTCTAGTTCCTTTTGCAGACATATAGGAATTCACACTGGAGAAATACTCTCTATTCGTGAACCAAGCAACAAAGCATTCAGTTGTTTCAGTTTTCTTAAATTACATGAAATAATTCATGCTGAAGAGAAAACCTATGTATGAAAGTAATGTAGGAAAGCCCTTAGTTACTCCCTTAGTTACTTTCCTTAGTTACTAGCCTTAGCCCTTAATTACTCCCTTAGTTACTAGCCCTTAGTTACTTTCAAAATTGTGGAAGAACTCATGCTGGAGAGAAGTCCTGTGTGGGTATGCAGTGTAGGAAAGCCTGTAGTTAGTTCTTTTGCCCTTGAAAATCATGGAAAAACTCATAATGGAAAGAAACCCTATATATATAGAAGTATGAAAAATATTCAGTGAAACCAGTCATATTATTGGACATTAAAGAACCCCCACTGGAGAGAAACCCTGTATATGTAAGTATTGTGGGAAAGCCTTCAGTGACTCTAGTTCCTGTCACAGACATAAAATAACTCCCAATGGGAGAAACTGTATGTATGTGAAAAGTGTGTAAAAACATTTAGTTGTTTTTACTCCCTTAAATTACATGAAAAAAGTCACACTGGAGAGAGAAACTCTTTATATATCAGCAGTGTGGGAAAGACTTTGGTTATAAATACAGTTCCTTTACAGACCATGCAAAAACTCACACTGGAATGAAACCCTATGTAGATAAACAGTGTGGGAAAGCCTTTAGTTACTCTAGTTCCTTTCAAAAACATGGAAGAATTCACACCAGAAGAAGCCCTAAATATGTGTGCAATGAAGGAAAGCAACTACTCTGGAAAGCAGTATAAAGATTCCTCAGAAAAGTAGGAATGGAACCACCATTTGAACCAGTTATCCCACTCCTTGGTTTATACCCAAAGGATTTAAAATCAGCATACTACAGTGATACAGCCATCAATGTTTATAGCAGCTCAATTCACAGTAGCTAAGCTATAGAACCTTCCTAGGTGCCCTTCAACAGATGAATAGATAAAGAAAATATAGTACACATACACAATGGACTATTATTCAGTCTTAAAGAAGAATGAAATTATGGCATTTGCTGGTAAATGGATGGAACTGGAGAATATCATGCTAAGCAAAATAAGCCAATCCCAAAGAACCAAAGACTGAGTGTTCTCTCTGATATGTGGATGCTAATTCATAATAAGGGGGGGCTAAGGAAAAATAGAGGTACTTTGCATTATGCAAAGGGGGTGAAGGGAGGGGAGGGGGCATGGGGGCAGGAAGGGAAGGAGAATGGTTCAGACATTATTACTCTATGTGCATATATCATTATATGACTAGTGTACAACCAGACAAATGAGAAGTTATATTTATTTATGTATGATGTGTCAAAATTCATTCTACTGTCATGTATAACTAAAGAACAGATTAAAAAAAAAAAACCTGAGATAAATCAGCAACAACAACAACAAAAGCATAGGAATGGAACCAGCATATGACTCAGCAATTCTAATTCTTGGTATTTATCCAAGCATACTGTGATACAAATATAACAGTGTTTATAGCTGTGCAATTCACTATAGCTAAGTTATGAATCAGACTAGGTATCCATCATTAGGTGATTGAGTAAAGAAAAATATAGTATATATACACAATGCAGTTCTACTCAGCTACAAAGAAGAAGGAAATTATGGCATTTGGTAGTAAATAGATTTCCATCTATTTAGAGAATATCATCTTAAGTGAAATAAGCCAGACTCAGAAAGTCAAAAGTCTTATATTTTTTCTCATATGTGGAAACTAGAGAGATAAAAGGAATTAAAGAGAGGGATCTTATGAAAATAGAAGAGAGCTGAGAAAGGGGATCAAAGGGGAGGGAAAGGAAAGAAAAATGAGAGGATTTGGGGAATGAAACCCACCAAATTGTACTATCTATGTGTACAAATTTATCACAGTGAACCCAATTTAATGTATAATTATAATGCATCAATGAGGAAAAAGATGAAGAGTGACCAGTAAAGGAAGAGGATTTGGGGAGTGAGGCATAGATGAAAAGGGGAGGTACTTGGACATTAAATTGGTGAAATTGTTTATGTGCACATATGAATATGTCACAAAGAGTCCCATTGTTATGTGTAATTGTAATGCACCGATAAAAAACATAAAAAGAGAAAACATATATTTTCTTACTTTTGCAAAAGGACGTAATAGGAAGAATAAATTTGGCGACAATGTAATTGTACCTACAACATAGGGGTATGTACTAATTAGGAGCAATAGAGGAGGGAGTAACATTCCTCAGGATACATTTTTGACTGCTTTTAGTTTTGGAATTATGTCAGTGTATTTGAGAATTCTAAAAATTCTAGAAAGAATGCAGACAAACAAATGTTGATTGTATTTTGAGCAAATAATATAGCCACAAGAATGAAAATATTGGTTTGACCTTCAGTATAGGAAGGAAAAAAAGGACTGTGAAGAAATATTGTATTCTTCTTGAAAGAATTGTTTTACATATTGGGCATGAGTGGAGCAATACTGAAATTACCTTGTGTGTATTATATGACTGAGCAAATGAGAATCAAGATTCCTACTATGAGAGAAGGAAAATGTAAATGTGGATTCGAGCAAGACAAGAAAGTATCCTGTAAAAGTACATTATAATTGGAGTTACCAGTATGAATTTATGTTTTATAAAATATATATGTATTTCTTAGCTCCATTGCTGAATAGATTTAGAAACAATGATGCTCCATTATCAATGAATACAGCTACCAATCAGAACTTGGTTTCTAAATGCAATTCCTCCATCAAAATAAACTAGTTTCCTTGGATAAATGACTAATTCCCATACCAAAGCAATGAAGGTACAAAAACAGCCTGGTACTTATGCAAGAAAGTAAGAAAGTGCTATAAAATTGTTGATGGCATATTAAAAGGACTGGCGACTCAGTGTCCCCCACTTGTCAAATCTGGACAGTTTGAGCATCAAAATAAATAAAAGCATCAAAATAAATAGTTTGAGCATCAAAATAAATAAAAGCGGTAATGAATTATATTACAGTGAATAGAATAGGGATCATAATACATATCGATAATAAACAGATTAAATGAATCCATCAGTCAGTCAATAAAGAAATAGTGGGAAAAGGTAGGCTCTTCTTATACTAATTGTCTGTGGATAAATATAGAGTAGTGAAATTGGAAAAACATGTTTTAAGCCATGACATTTATAATTATTTCAGGTGAGAATTATTGATGGATGCTGAACTATACGGGAGAAATTTAAAAGACGACTAGAATTATTTGCAGGGTCTCTTCACAGATTTCTTTTTGGTTAAAGAGGGAAATAGTGACCATACAGTGAAGAAAGCAGACAAAATCTTGTCCGTATGATAAAAATTAATATCATCAAATATCAGACAAATGGACATACTGTGCTTCCAAATGTGATTTCCTGAAAAGATACAATACCATAGATAAGATGTTATATCCTGGGGTGCATAAACTGCATCTAATCTAAGGAATCATCAGGCAGACACACAGTGAGGAGCATTTTATAAGATAACTGTCCTGTCTCCTAAAAAATATGATTCATACAAGTTTCCTACCTCTGTTCACTGGGAGGTCCTAGAAGCAATGATACATCAATAGTGATAATCACCTACCACCCTGACTTCAGTTTGTAAACACCAGTGTTCTTGAGATAATTGAATGATTCCAGGGCTGGGGAAAGGAAAACAAAAGCTGGAACATTCTGTTGTGCTAGTGAGTAAGGTAGTGCTTTAAAAGAGATGGGAGCTTCTCCAAACAATAACAACAACAACAAACAAACACAAAACAATGCCAGAGTCCATCTGAAAAGGCTCCGAAAATGGCTGAAGTTGGAGCAGTTTGAACAACAAAATGAATATTTCTAGAATTGAATTATAAATCAAAGAATAAAATAAATGTACACAAGTCTAAACTTTCATAAATAAAAATCAACTAAATAAGCAAATGGAGAAGGTATAGTTCTTTCTTACAATAGAATTTCATTAATAAATATATAAGGAAAAAAGAAATAGAGCATCACTATTGGGCAAAAGCAATAATAATTGTATTACTGCAGAAAAGAACCACTGATTGATGTTAAAATTAGTGGGTGATAATTTGAGGAGAAATAAATTTTTCTTTGGTTTGAGCTATCTCCCTCAAGATATTTATTAAGTACAAAAGAGAGCATTAGAGTGGAGGAGAAATGGAGCAGAAACCACCTTAACCAAGTGATCAAGGTCAACATTACCAAAAATAAAGCACCATATCCACATCACAAACCCCATAATAATAGGCATTGAAAACATGAGTGTGAGAAATGTTTCCTTAACTCAAAGTTAAGAAGCTACCTCCTTGTTTTTCTTTTATAGTTTTAAGTTTTAAATGCAGTTTTAGGTTTTAAAATCCATTATACTTTTTATATCTGGTGCAAAATAGGAATTGAATTTTATTTTACTGTGCATATGGATTATACAATTCCAGTATGATTTATTGAAAAGAATCCTTTTTTTCATTTACTAGTCTTTACAACTTCACATAATTCAGTTTGCAGTTTATGTGTGGATTTTTTCTTAAACAGCTCCATTGTGATATTATTTACATAATATGCAATTCATCCATTTAAAATATGCAATTCAATGACTGTTAGTATATTCACATAATGTGCATTCATCAACAAAATCAATTTTAGAATATTTTTGTTATCCCCCAAAGAATCCTGCAGTCCTCAGCTGTTAAAGAGTTTTAGAGTTTAGCTCTTATGTCTTCAATCCATTTTGAAATAATTTCTGTATGTGATAGGAGATAGGTGGTCTGGCTTCATTCTTTTACATGTGGATACTGAGTTGTCCCAGAAGTGCTTATTGAAAAACACTACTCTTCCGCCTTTGACTTATCTTGGTCCTCTTGTTAAAAACCACTGACCAGGCCCAGGGATGTAGTATAGTAGTAGAGTGCTTGCCAAGTATATGCAAGGCCCCAGGTAAATCAATTGATCATAAATGCTTTAGTTTATTTTTGTATTCTCATTTCTCTTCCTTTGATATGTATCTCTTCTTTGGCCAGCATGTGGATCTACTTCTGGACTGTTTGTTTCATTGATATGTTATCTGCCTTTACATCCATACTATACTATCTTGATTACTGTGGCTTTATAATATGCTTTGAAGTGAGATAGTGTTTGTTTCTTCCTTTGTTCTTTTTGGATACTGAATTTGGTCACGTGCTTTTTTTCACTTACTTAAATGCTTATACAGTTCTTCTTCTTTGGTTTGTTATTGTATTGAATTATGCTGTTAAATCAGTCTTTTATTTTGGCAACTCTAGGTCCTTTGCATTTCCTAGGTCTTTGAATGAGCTTGTCCATTTTCCAAGAAACAGTGATGAAGCTTTGATGTTATGTTAGATCTGCAAATAAATTTATAGGGAACTGATATTTGTATATCATATATTTTGTGTTATGTAGATCTCCTTTATTTTACTTTATTTTAATTTTGGGGAGGGACTGGGGATTGAAATCAGGGACCTTCAACCACTGAGCCACATCCCCAGCCCTATTTTGCATTTTATTTAGCAACAGGGTCTCACTGAGTTGCTTAGCGCCTCGCTGTTGCTGAGGCTGGTTTGAATTCACCATCCTCCTGCCTCTGCCTCCCAAGCCACTGGAGTTACAGGCGTGGGCCACTGTGCCTGGCTCCTCTAATTTATTTTAATCATGTTGTTTAGCTCTCAGTATAGAAGTCTTGTACCTTTTTCTTTGGCTTATACCAGGTATTCTATCTTTTCTTTTGTTGTTATAAATGGTATTTGCATAATAAATTGTATAGTCCAAATTTTGTCATTACTATTTGAAAACCAAGTTTTTTTTTGCTTTTTTTTTTAATTTTAATTTTTATTTTTCTCAAAAGTTGCATTTTAATACATGTTATCAAACATAACAGAAAAAAAACAAATTTTCAGAAGCTGTACACACTATTCACTGAAAATATTTGTTGAGGCAAATAGAAAAAAAGAAAACTAAGTTTTTATATTGACCTTGCATCCTGTGATTTTACTGAAGTATAGTTTTAATAGATTTAAAAAATTTATAGATAATTCTCTGTGGAAAATGGGAATTTCCCTGTTTTGCTAATACCTTTATTTCTTTTTAGTAATTTGTTGCACTGGCTACAGTCTCTGGTATAATGCTAGACAGAAGTGGTGAGAGTCTCCACCTTTGATGTATTTGTGATTTTAGAGGGAATCCAGTTAGCATTTCAATATTAAGCATGATGTTAGCTATACAGTTTCCAAACTCTTTTCAGTCAGGTTGAGAAATTCTCTTCTCTTCCTAATTTTCTCTTATCTGTTCCCAGGAGTTGAAGATAAATTTTACAACATGGATATTCACAAAAATGATCTTAGAGCTGTTTCTGACATCCAGCAAAATTTAAATGCTATCGGAATCCATCTAACAGATGACAAAATACAGAATACTTTGGATAATACCAATCCTAATGGTGAGTAATTATTTCACTTTAAACCAACGAAGCTTGAGTATTTTGGAAGCTTTACTCTAAATGTTCAAGGAGATAAAGCCAGTCTCTCTCTGAAAATTTGAAACTTCTTTTTATATTTTAAGTTGATGGATTTATATTAAAGAAATTGATTTTCAAAGTAATATCTCTAAAAGCTTTTATTTTATATCTGTTCTGCAATTGTTAGTATTCCACTTTATTTTTGTGTTTTATAACTCTGGTTTTCATACATTGGATGGTCTTTTTTATGAGAATATCTAAATTGTTTCTTCCTTAATTTTTTATTTCCTTTTCTTAAAAAGATGAAGTGGTGCATTTTAAGGATTTCATTGGAAAATTGACCGATACTGATGAATTTATTGAGTGCCAAAGTAAGTATGAAATTTGAAATGAATGTAAAAATGAAACTTTGTGTTTCTGGATTGATGTGTGTGTGTGTGTAACTTTTAACAGAACTCTACCAAGGCCTCTTTTTCATTTTTTCATTTAAAAATAAAGGAAATATTTAAATATATGCTTAAAACCCTAGATTTTCAAATTTATAAACCTGTTTTTCATAATATTCTTGAGTCACTTGTAAAATCTGCTGTTTCTATATTTCTTCTTCTTCAGGTATTGTTAATTTGCATTCTTTATTTTTTTCTTTTTCAATCTTATCAGAGGTTTATTTATCTTATCAATCAGCTTTTGGCTTCTCTAATCTTTTCTAGTGGCTTTTGCACTTTCCTGATTTAATTTTTTTAATTAATTTCTTCTAATTTATTCAGACCATTCTCTTGCTCTTTGTCAAAAACTTTAGCTAAATACCTAACTGAGCTTTATTCTGTTTTGACATTTTTAGCACAATGAGACATAAAACCAAAATTGGAACAGAGACCTTGATATTTAGAATTGGAGTCTTAGGACTGGGGTTTTAAAATAGGTGTTGAAAAGAACATATTGTCTCTAAATTAATTTGTTATTTGAATACCATTCTAATTAATGCCCTAGGAAATATTGGGATCCTTGACAAAATAATTCCATCATTTTTAAAAAAGATTGCTGGTCTATGAATACCTAAGGCTTTAAAGAACTATGATGGGGAGGGAACTTGCCTTATCAGATATACAGACACATTATAATGCTGTTATAATTGTGTTGCAAGTAGATTAATACATTACTACATAGAACCTGCAAAGACTCCTGTATAGAGTAATATGGGATATGAAAGAAGATGACATCATCCATAAGTGGGAGAAGAAATGAGTTGGGGGAAGAAAATTGAGTTGAATCCCTTCTTCATATCTTATATAAAATATCTTCAAATGAATCAAATAGATGCTAAAATGGATTTGAAAAGCAAAACTATAGATCAGGTGGAAGAAAATGTTGGAGAAAATATTGTGTCTTGTGGTCATGAAGGATTTCTTAAATAAAACTTCTAAAAGTGCAACTAAAGTATAAAAAAAGATTTGATAACATCAAAATTCTAGATTTCTGTTCAATGAAGGACTCTAAAAATTACCAATATAACAGACTAAAAGAAGATAATTGCAACTTTTAAATCAACAAAGGATTAATATTGCAAATGCATAAAAATTCTGCAAATCATCAATAGAGAGAAAAAAATTGGAAAAATGATTAAGGGTATAAGAAGGCATTATACAGAAAGAGAAATACAATGGATAATATGTACTTAAAGAGCATTGATAATATTCATAAATTGCTGGTGGATACCTAAAATAATATTGCTATTCTGAATAGTAATCTAGTAATAATTGGTAAAATTAAGTATGCATATTGCTTATGACCCAATAATTCTATTAATAGGTAAATAACTCGGAGAATGTTTCTTGTAGAGACTTGTACAAGAATGCTCATTACAATATTGTTTGTGGGAAAAAAGAAATGACAGTTAATCTAGATGTCCATCACTAGGGGAATGGTTCCATAAAATATGGTCAGAATCAAGAAACTAGATTTATATTTGCACTATATATAGGTTTTGGTAATATACAGTTAATAGAATAAATTTGTAGCACAAAATGCTTTATGTAAATAACATTTATACTAATGCATATAAGACAACACCATATTTTTTCAGGTAAACACATAAAATCTAAATAGATGAGATAGATTGAATAGAAATATATTAAATACACTGGAGTTGGTGCTTATGCAGGGTAGAGGGATAAAAGTGGAGATAGAGTTAAAGGAGAAAATTAACAAAAGAAGAAAACAAACAGGAGCCTTGTGTAGATTGGTGATGATAATACACCATGAATTGAATGATAAACACAATTCTGCACCAGAAATCTTTAGTAGTAAGAAAAAATTAAATTGGCAATGTAAGTAAAATTTTTTAGGATATCTATATCTATATCTATATTTTAGTTCTAAGATTTTCTGTTTAAAGCATAATGTGTTGACAGAAGCAAATTGTTTTTTAATAAAAGGATGGTGATTCTGTTTTTTCAACATAATAATTGAATTTTTTATGTATATGAGTAATAAATGGTTAGAAAATATTTATACACAGAGAAAGGCAAAGAGAAAAAAGAGATTGAGATTTAAATAGCAGTGTTAATAAACTTGACTTAGGAATCATATAGTATTTCATATTATAAAGGCATTGGATATATGTTCTTTTAAAAATGCTCATAAAGTGCTTACAAAATATATTCTATATTTAAGCCACAAAGAAAAATTAGAAATTATAATTAATTTTGAAAGTTTTTCAGAATACATACTCTGACCACCATGTAGTCACATTAAAATTATTTGTTTTCAAGATTATTAACATATGGTTTTGTAAATAATTTTTTGGCTGAAGAATAAATAAAAGCTGAAATTAAACATTATTTAGAAATGGATTATAGTGAGAGCATCACATATTAAAACATGTAAAGTGTGACCAAAAGAGTCTTACAAGAAATGTTGTAGATTTCAGTGCTTTCATTAGAAAATGAGAAATACTGAAAGTAATTTATGTTAAATGTTCAACTCAAGAACCTAAGCAGCAACATAATAGCAAAATAGCAAAACATCTCCCCTCCCTCGCCAAAAAAGTAGTAGTCAGGATTTAATAAAGTCAACAGAAGTTATTGAAATGGAATGGACACACAAAACCAAATTATCCATGTAACCAAAAATTGGGTCTTTAAATAAACTAACAAAACAGCTCTGTTTCAGAGTTCACTAACACCTTAGGTTGTTCATTTAAAGATTTCTCCTGATAAAGGGGAAAAGTAGAAATGACATAATTAAAAAGACAAGTCTAAACAGTGGTTAGAGAGATTAAAAATGTAACTGAATAACACTTGGTTAATAAAATATCTGTTTATTGACATCCCATCAACAGTACTGTCATTCTTACCAAACATTTGGATTAGGAGACTAGGACTAGGTTTTTCTAATTTAAAAAAGATTTTAAAAATTATGGTTGCATTTTATTTGGGATCACATTGCTATTTTGGTCTTGGGCTTTGTGAGTTGAATACCAGAGATAAAATATTTTAATGTTTACTGTTTGTAATCTAAGCATGTAAACCTATGAATTTTGTGGAGCTTTCAGTTTTGAGGATATTCAGAAAGGCAAAAGAGTTTGGGTATTCGAGAAAATGAATAAACTTCAGTCAAATATGGTTGTTATGTGCTCATATGGATAGATCACCCAAGCAAGTGCTTTTACATTTTGTCATCAATATGTATACATAGGAATAGAAGATGCATGGAATATTGTTAATAGTGTCTCTGATGGAAAAGTTGAAGTTACAGACCTTTTATCTGCCTTAAAGAGCCGGGAGAAACTGTTAAATGAAGAACAGCCTAGCTCTGCAATGGATGGTGAGTGCTTTAGTCCTAAGATTTCCTGTTTAAAGCATGTATGTTCACAGAAGCAAATTGTTTTTTAAAAGGATGGTGATTCTGTGTTTTTTTCCAACATAAAAATTGATTTTACTTCTGTATATAAGTAATAAATGGTTAGAAAATAAAACTTGAAACCTGTCTTCCTTAAAATTATAAGAACCTGGGTATATACCAAAATATTTATAAAGCCTCTTAGAGAAAATTAGGAAACTTTACTGAGAGTCATTAAAAAAGCTTTTTTTTTTTTTTTTGTATTTTTGTTACATGTATTTTATTGGAGCTTTATAGTAAAGCAAATCCCTTTGATTCCTAGCTTCTCCAATGTTTTTAAAATGAATAGGTGTTGGATTTTATCAAAGGCCTTTTTTGCATCTATTGAGATAATCATGTGATTTTTTGTTTTTAATTCTGTTTAGTGATGAATTACATTTATTGATTTGTGTATGTTGAACCAAACTTGCGTCCCTAGAATGAAACCCACTTGATCATGATGTGTTATCTTTTTGATGTATTTTTGAATGCAGCTTACTAACATTTTATTAAGGATTTTTGCTTCTGTGTTCTTTAAGGATATTGGTCTGTAGTTTTTTTTTTTTTCCTTGATGCATCTTTGTCTGGTTTTGGCATCAGGGTTTTACTGGCTTTATAAAAAGTATTAGGAAGTGTTTTCTCCTTTTCAGTTTTGTGGAATAATTTGAGAAAGACTGGTGTTAGTTCTTCTGTAAAGGCCTGACAGAACTCAACTGAGAATCCATCAGGTCCTGGGCTTTTCTTTTTTGGTAGGCTTTATTTTTATTTGTTCTTTTTAGATACATATGAGAGTAGAGTATATTTTGGCATATTATACATACATGGAGTATATCTTATTCTAAAAAAGGATTCTATTCTTGTGGGTGTAGGTGATGTGGAGATTCACTGTGGTGTATCCATATGTGAACATAATAAAGTTATGACCAATTCATTCCACTGTCTTTCCTATTCCCATCCTCCCTCCCTTCCCTTCATTCCCCTCTGTCTAATCCACTGATCTTCTATTCTCCTTGCCCCTTATTGTGTGTTAGCGTTCACATGTTGTTAGGCTTTTAATTGCTATTTCAATTTCATTACTTGATATTGGTCTGTTTAGGTTTTCTATATCCTCCTGATTCAATTTGGGAAGGTCATCTGTATCTAGAGTTTTGTTACTGTCTTCCATATTTTCCAGTTCATTGGAGTACAGATTTTCAAAATAGGTTCTAATAATAATCCTCTGGATTTCAGAAGGATCTGTGGTCATATCTCCTTTTCCATCTTTCATCTTGTTGATTTGTGTCTTCTCACTCTTTCTTTTGGTTAGTTTGGCTAAGGGTTTGTGAATTTTATTTATCTTTTCTAAGAACCAATTCTTTATTGCATTGATCCTGTGTATTATTTTCTTATTCTCAGTTTCATGGATTTCAGCTCTAATCTTAATTATTTCATCTTCTACTGTTTTTGGGGTTAGTTTGTTCTTTTTTTAAGGCCTTGAGGTGGAGCTCAAGCTTATTTATTTGGGATCTCTCTGATTTTTTAATGTAGGCACTCAATGCTATACATTTCCCTCTTAGAACTGCTTTCATACTGTCTCAGAAATTTTGTGAATTGATTTTCAGTATTAAATGCAGCCTGAATTTTTGGAATAAACTCATTTTGATCATTATGGATTATCTTTTCTATATATTTTTGGGTTCATTTTTCTAAAACTTTAGGATTTATACATTCCTATTTATAAATGAGAGTTTTAATTTTCTTTTTTAACATTAGCATTGTCAAGTTTGAAGTCAAATTATCTTCATGAAGTGAAAGTATTCTTTTTTTTCTAAATCTTGGAATAGTTTATATAACATTGAAATTGCATATTTCTTTCACTTTCAGTGCAATTCACAAAAGAAGCCATTTGAACCTTGAAATTTATTTGTGGGAAGGTTTTTGATTACTGATTCATTTTCTTAAAAGTCATAGGATTAGTTAGTATTTTTCTTTATTCTTGAGTCAATTTTGGTAAGTTTTTCTTTTCTAGGAGTTTAACCTTTTCATCTGAAAAATTTAGTGCTATAATGCTAAACTTTTAAATAATATAGTCTTAGTCTTTTTGTAATATTTGCAACATCTGCAGTAATTTTTGCTCTTTCTAAAGATAATTTATGTTAGTGGTTGGTAAATTTTATCTTAACTTTTTTGATCCTCTCTATTATATGTTTGCTTACTAGGTCCTTACTTTATGTTTTAATCTTCATTATTTTCTTTACTATAATTTTTCAGGTTTATTTTGTTGCTCTTTTTCTAATTTGTTGATATGGATCTTTAGCTCATTAAATTTTGGCCTATTTTCCCTTCTCTGATGTAAGCATTCACACGCATATATTTTTTCTCCAAGTGCTGCTTTTCTACCTGTATCCCTCAGGTATCAGTATGTATTGTCATTATTATCAATTAGTTCAAATTATTTTCAAATTATTTTCTTCCTTTTATAATGATTTCTTTCTTGATCCATGGACAATTCAAAAAGTATGTTCTTCATTTCCAAATTTGTGAGTGCTTTTTGTTATTGATTATATTGCAGTAAATTATTTTAAATGGATTAATTACATTGCAGGAAATTATTTTAAATGTTTTTAGACTTGCTTTATAGATCACGAAATGGTCAGTTTTCAGAAAAAATGTTCTATGTGTGTTTGAAAAAATATTCTATAATTGTTAGGTACAATTCTTTGTACTTGTTCATTTGAGCCTTTGAAAATATAAACTAAAGCATATCCACTTTGTTCTGTCTGTAGCAGATACTTAGGGTAAAAAGCAGCTGCTTTGCTTCTGGGTTATACCTTTCTATCAATTTTTTCTTCTTCTTTTGGCTGGGAGGGAGGATGGTGGGCTAGAAATTTCTTACTTTCTGGGCAGCAAATTGATATGTTAATTTTTTTTTTCTTTTGGTACCAGGGATTGAACTCAGGGGTACTTGATTACTGAACCACATCCCCAGTCCTATTTTGTGTTTTATTTAGAGGCAGGGTCTCACTGAGTTGTTTAGCGCCTCACTATTGCTGAAGCTGGCTTTGAACTTGGCAATTTTCCTGTCTCAATCTCCCAAAGTGCTGGGATTACAGGTGTGCACCACCATGCTCAGCTAAAAATTTTTAAAGTAATATTTTATCTAGCATTTCTCATCCTTTTCAGTAGGAGGGTTAATTCAGGTGTCTAGCTGCTATATTACCAGAAATTTCAGTTACTTTATTTTAATTCAATTAAATCTAACTTTCTGGGAGAGCAGGATGGGAGAAAGAGGAAGAGTTTTAAAACTTCCTTCTATTATGTTTCTTTCACCATCACTCTGTCTGTGGAGATAAGGATGCCATTTCCTTATGTGTAGAGGGCATCTCTCACATGAGGGTCTTTTTAATTTTTTGTTTTGGTACTGGAGATTTAAGCCCAGGAGTGCTTTACCACTGAGCTACATCCACAGTCTTTTTAATTCTTTTAGAGACAAGTTCTCACAAAATTGCTGGAACTGGCCTAGAACTTGTGATCCTCCTGCCATAGCCTCCCTAGTTGCTGGGATTACAGGAGTCACACAGGATTTATAACCTGCTTCAGGGGACATGGAGACCATTCAAGAGTCCTTCCCATTCCTACTGTTTCTTAAATTCTTTCATCTTAAAATATTCAATATTCACAGTACCGTATTTTGGGGTAGCATGTCTTGAACACTGTCACCTCATAGAATAAGAAATATTTATGTGGATGTTATGGATAATTCAGAAGACACTGAGATTTAACTATTAGGTTTCCTAAGGTTTTATACTTACTTGAAAAGAGATTCTTAGATTTATATATTTGCTTTTGTTCATAGCTTGTTTGTTTATTCATTTAGTGTCAAGTAGGGAGTACTGATAATGGGAACAACTGAATTTGTCCTTTATACCACCAAGCAGAAGTGTTCCCCCACCCAAAGGAAAGCATGTCTTTTTTTGTTGTTTGTTTGTTTCTTTCCTGTTTTTGTTGGGGGAAATATCTCTGAAGGGAATGTCTCTATGCATTCTCTCTCACACTCTTTAAAGGTATTTTTATCTGCTGTAATGAAAATTACTATGTATGTGGTTTTGTACTATATACTCTGTGTATAATTTTTAAAATTATGGTTCACATTGTGGGTTATAAAATAAATTTGATAGGTCCTGAATAACATTTAGAAATGAAATGCAATAATGTGAAATTTATTAGAGAATATCAGAGTGTATCACAGATGATAAGATTATTTATAAAACTTGTATTTCTGTTTCTGTGTGTTTGCTCACAATCTAATGTATATATTATGATCACTGAAATTTGAAAGCTGGTAGAATAATATTAAAACAATACCAGGCCCTTGCCTTAATGGATTCAAAATCTAATTTATTTAAACCCTACTTTCTTTCTTAACTTTGTAGAAAGAAAAATTATCTTAAATGATATAATTGATGATTTTACTAATTCACCTAAACCATCAGCTCCATTCAATAGTAAGTATACAAAAGAATATAAAAGCAAATTTCTAAAGTAATCCTATGGCATTTTACCTATTCTAAAATACAGTTTGTTTTTCCTGTGTTTTCAATACTTTCATTAAGTCTTCTTTGCCTTATTTGAACTGTCATATTCTTCTTAGTCTTTAACATTTTCAATCTATGCCTTTATTATAATTTATTATTTAAAATTATGTACCCAGAATATGCTTCCTTAAAGCATATCATTTATCTCACTATATTCTATGTTGTAAAAATATGCATTCCCTTATTATCTAATACAATGTTCTCTCACCTCTATTATTATTGAAATGCTTATTTTTCATCACTTACAGTCAAATATGTTACAGGAAAAAAAAAAAAGATATAATGCACCTAAAACTAAAACTAGCAGATAGGTTGGTAAGAGAAAGGCTTAACTCTAGGACAGTGTATGACTTAGTGTTTGTTTTTGTTTTAAATGACTTAGTCAATTTTCTTTTTTAAAAAATTTTTTTAGTTGTTGATGGACACAAATATCTTTATTTTATTTGTTTATGTGGTGCTGAGGATTGAACCCAGTGCCTCGCACATGTGAGTCAAGCGCTCTACTACTGAGCTACAATCCCAGCCCCTGACTTAGTGTTTTTCAGTCTATTGCAGAGAATTTCACTTTTCCTTTTCCCAACTACTTGGCTTCTATTTCTGATTCTTGACCTCCTTCTAAGAGTTACCACCCAACTGTTCTTGAAAAGCCTGGCAGTCTGTTTAAGAATGGAGCATATAGTAAAAATACCTTAGAGAGGAATAGTGAATAAAAGTGAACTTTTACAAAAATTTTGCGGAAACCTAATTTTTGCCTGGTTAGGGGTATGTTAAATTTTTCTCATTTAGTTGACTTGTAAAAACAAAGCCTGCTGATATGTTTTAAATCCTTAAATTCAGAATTCCTTCTACAATATACCTATCTCTTAGTAGGCTGTGAGTTTTAAGGCTTAAAAAGGACTCTGCCCCAACTTCATTTGTTCTCATTTTTCCTATATTTACAGATTTAATTAAAGAGATTACAACTCTTGATAACATCAGGAATGATAAGATGCCTGTAAATGAACTGAGCTCCAAACTCATGAGTACTGGAATTCCATTAAGCCAGAAGACTTTCCAGGAGATCTTGAGACAGGCATCTATTGATGGTGAATCCACTTTGAAAGATAAATCTATGTAGAGCTTAATGAAGTCCTAGTTTTAATGTGTACTTGGAATATCTGTGGTATATGTTTAGATTTTATTTTTGATCAGTGAAAATTTTATTTTTAACTGGCAAATTAAAAATTGTGTGTCTATGGCACATAATGTGATATTCTCATATATGTATACTTGTGGATAAATCAAGCTAATTAATGTATCCCTCATATCACATCCTTACAATTTTTTGTGATAACATTTCAAATATACTCTTAGCAATTTTCAAGTATACATTATTTTTACTTACAGTCATCTTGCTGTACAACAGAATTCCAGAACTTATTCCTATTTTCTAACTGAAATTTTGTTCCCTTTAACAAATATTTCCCACTCCTTTGGCCCCATATTCACCACTACACCAGCCCCTGGTAACCACCAATCTATTCTCTGTTTCCATGAGTTTGTCCTTCTTAGATTTCACATAGAAATGAGATCATGCAACATTTGTCTTTCTGCGCCTGCCTTATTTTACTTTATAGTCTGTCCTCCAGGTTCATCCATGTTGCTGCAAATAACAGATTTTGTTCTTTAAAGTCAAATAATATTTCTGTGTGTGTGTATGTATTTATCACATTTTCTTTATCTTTTCATCTGTTGATGGACACTTACGTTGATGAAGTATTTTGTCCACTGTGAATAATGCTGCAATGAAAAGCATACTGATTTCATTTATTTGACTAAATACTCAAAATTGGAATTTTGGGATCATATGGTAGTTCTATTTTTAATTTTTTGAGGGGTCTCTATAGTGTCTTCCATAGTGACTCTATTAATTTATGTTTCACCATCAGTATAAGAATTTGCTTGTCACCACATTCTTGGCAATTCTTACCTTTTGTCTTCCTGATAAGAGCCATTCTTTTTAAAAATTCTTTTTAGTCATACATGACAGTAGAGTGTATTTTGACACATTATACATACACGGAGTATAACTTCCTGTTCTTGTGGTTGTACATGATGTGGAGTTACAATGGTTTTGCATTCATATATGAACATAGAAAAGAGAATAGGATGAATTGGACGTAACTTCTCTATTCCCATTCTCTCTTCCTTCCCTTCATTCCCCTTTGTCTAATCCAATGAACTTCTATTCTGCCCTCACCCACCCTTATTGTGCATTAACATCTGCATATCAAAGAGAACATTTGGCCTTTGGTTCTTTCAGATTGGCTTATTTCACTTAGCATGATAGTCTCCAGCTCCATTTAGTTATCAGCAAATGCCATAATTTCATTCTTCTTTACAGGTGAGCAATATTCCATTGTGTATATATACCACATTTTCTTAATCCATTCATCAGTTTAAGGGCACCTGGGTTGGTTCTACAGCTTCACTATTGTGAATTGAGGTGCTATAAACATTGATGTGGCTGTGTCACTGTAGTATGCTGCTGATTTTATGTCCTTTGGGTATATGCCAGGGGGATAAGTGGATCAAATGGTGGTTCTATTTCAAGTTTTCTAAGGAATCTCCATAGTGGTTGCACCAATTTGCAGTCCCACCAGCAATGTATGAGTATACCTTTTCCCCATATACTGGCCAACATTTATTGTTACTTGTATTCTTGATTGTTGCTGGTTTGATTGGAATGAGATGGAATCTCAGTGTAGTTTTAATTTTGCATTTCACTAATTGCTGGAGATGTTGAACATTTTTTCGTATATTTGTTTTTTTTTTAAATATTTATTTTTTAGTTGTAGGTGGACACAATATCTTTATTTTATTTTTACGTGGTGCTGAGGATCGAACCCAGTGCCTCCCGCATGCTAGGCGAGCACGCTACCACTGCGCCATAACCCCAGCCCCGTATATTTGTTGATTGATTGTATTTCTTCTGTGAAGTGCCTGTTCAGTTCTTTTGCCCATTTATTGATGGGTTATTGTTTTGGTGTTAAGTTTTTCACATTGTTTTGGTGTTAAGTTTTTCACATTCTTTATATAGCCTGGATATTAATGCTCTATCTGGGGTGCAGGTGGTAAAGATTTTCTCCCATTCTGTAGGCCTTCTGTTCATGTTCTTGATTATTTCCTTTGCTGTGAAGAAGGTTTTTAGTTTGATACTATCCCATTTTTTCTTCTTGATTTTACTGCTTGTGCTTTAGGAATCCTGTTGAGGAAGTCAGTTCCTAAGCTATTTTTCTTCTGTTAGGTGCAGGGTCTGGTCTAATGCCTAGCTTCTTGACCCATTTTGATTTGAGTTTTGTGCAGGATGAGAGATAGGGGTTTAATTTCATTTTGCTACATATGGACTTCCAGTTTTCCCAGTACCATTTGTAGAAGAAGCTATCTTTTCTCCAATATATGTCTATGGAACCTTTGACTGGTATGAAATAACTGTATTTTTGTGGATTTGTCTCTCTGTCTCCTATTCTGTGCTATTGGTCTTCATGTCTGTTTTGGTGGATAAGAGCCATTCTTACAGCTGAGAGATAAACTGGGTCTTAGAAATTCAGTGAGAACATAGTCATATTGACAGCTAATTAAAATTAACATTATTTTGTCCTGAAAATATTTTTCAGAGGCATCCTCTGTTTATATAACATCAACTTACTTAAGCTAAGTGAATTAAGATAGTTACAATTTCTTTCTTGTTTTGAAGGAAGATTCTGGGTGAAACTATTTTAAATTAATTGGTTTTTTCACCTGCTAATTTTCAGAAATTACAAAAATTTAGTCATTTCTATCCTCTGTCATGGTTTTATTATTATTAGCATTGGAATTCTGCCATTTCATAATCCTTATTCTTTATTTCTTAGAAAATGACAAAGTAAGTCTCAGACAAATTTTGGAGAATTTGAATACAAGTAAGCCAGTGCCTATATTTGAAGGTGGGTTAGTCAGTGTTTTATTTTAGATATTTATCCTAACTTTCATTACCATTTGTTATTATTATTTTTAAAACAGTATTATGAGGTATAATCAATATATGAAAACTATGCCTTTTTATATTTAAAGTGCATGATTGGGTCTAGTGTTAACATTATGTACACACTTAATGAAGCCATCATCAGGATCAAGATAATAAACACATCCCCACCACAAAAACTGCCCCTGGCAGTCTCTCCTCTGTTTTTCTCTACCCTCATCCCACATCCCAAGGCACTCACTGATCTGCTTTTTGTCACTGGATATTTATATTTACATTTCAAGAAGTTTTTTAAACAATGTCATATGCCATCCTCTCAAGGGTTGCCCACAGGGATTCCAACAATGTCACATATTACCTGACCTCCCATGTTACTTTTAAAATTCCAGTGGAAGCCTCCATGACCCTGTAATGCTTATATTCTTCAAGCAGTTTAAATGATTTCAGTCCATGTTTAACTTTTTCCCTTGCTGTGGACCTGTGGTAAGGGAGAACACCATGGCAGAGAGGATGAAGTAAAACAGATCTGATTTCCTCATGGCAGTTAAGCAGAGGAGGAGAACTGCTACTTTTATACTTCCAAATTTAAGCAGTTTCATATAGACAGAGATGAGTCCTGGACTCTCTCTTACTGATACAAAATTCAGCATTGGTCTAAGAAATACAACCAAGGCAGTAATTTAATTTTTTTAAAAATTGACCATTTTATTCAGTTACTTTAAAGAAACTCAGTCAACTTATTTCTTTGATATTGAGACAAAAATAGCTGATCATCTCTGGGAAATAATTGAAATAAAGGAATTATTTTACTGATTTTATTAATTTTGGGATCAGATGATGTTAATGGAGATATATATTTGGTTAGTAGCCTGTACTTATAGGTACTTTATTTTTCAGAAGATTATAAAGTAAAAACATACACATGGAAAGTGTTAGGTGACTTACAGAATCTCCATTTGTTTTCAGATGTACACTCTGCCCTCAATACTGTCGACTTGATGAGCTGTGACAGAGTTCAAGTTAATGGCTTGAAAGATGCTCTTGGTGACCTCAATATTTCTTTAAAACCTGAAGAACATCAGAAGTTAGAGAGAACACTTGATGGTAAATTAATTGCTATATCAATTTTTCTTATGAGTAACTATAATTTCTCTATTCCCTTTCTGTAGCTTCTATTCATCACTCCCCTCCCGTTTTTCATTTAATTATCCTGACTGAAAAAAAAAAACAACCCTGCTCAAAGAGAACAGTTCACCTGAGATCATAAATTAGGCTTGATAGAAAAATTCTGAATAAAATTAGTGAAAAAATTTTAAGCCCTTATTTTATAGCCTCAGAAAGTATCCTGTGTTGATTACATTAGAGCCATTTTGAGAAAATAAACCAAATATATTTACATACTATGTAAATCAGTGAAGGTCAAGTAATTACCTGAGATAGTAGTGGCAAGGTGAAACTGCTAATAGATTTGAAGAGAATAAGGGAAGACTTTCTCCTCCCCTCTGTTTAAGATATTTATAATGCAATGTTCTTTGTGAATCCTCAAAGCTTTTGGAGACACTAATATGTACTTCTCACATTTTGGCATTTATTGAGTGTGCTTCATTTAAAATCAGTTCCTAAAAATATTTTCTTTTATATTTATTAAATGGGTTTTTCTGCTGGTTCATCAATCATATTGACTGGGACCACTTCATGGCACAACTTTGGAGGAATATTGTCGTATGTGAACAGCACCCCGTGGGAATGTGCCAATAGTCAAGGGAAGATCAAGATCAGTAGGGTTTTTTTGTTGTTGTTTGACCTTTATAAGATGTTCATGTCCTCAAGTCTATTTATTTAGGTCTTCTATTGCCATCCCCAAGTGTGTACTACTTCATTCCTTTGGTGGGTGTGTGCTCAAGGACAGATAACTCTGCTTGAGGAAGAAAGGTAATCCTGTTTACCCTGAGATTAGGGAGAAAGAGGGAGAGGAAGAGAAAGAAACATGTCTATTTTTTTAAAAAAAATATTTATTTTTTAGTTGTAGGTGGACACAATAGCTTTATTTTATTTTTATGTGGTGCTGAGGATCGAACCCAGTGCCTCCCGCGTGCTAGGCGAGCACGCTACCACTGCGCCACAACCCCAGCCCAGGAAACATGTCTGTTTAAAAAATAAAATGCAGGGGCTGAGGTTGTGGCTCAGTGGCAGAGTGCTTGCCTCGCATGTGTGAGGCTCTGGGTGCTTCGATCCTCCGCACCGCATAAAAATAAGTAAAACAAAAATAAAGACATTGTGTCCATGTGTAACTAAAAAATATTTTTAAAATAAATAAATACATAAATTGCAGTGGCAGAGCAGCAAGGGCTATAATCAAAACATAAAGTGGACCACTGTTATGAATCCTCCACGTACTCTGATTCCCATGAACACGGCCTTCCTAGGCTCAGTCCATGAATATGTTCATACCCACCTCTTCAGTTTCCCGACCCACTTCAGCTGGTCACATGAGTCACCAGACTCAAAGGAGGAGCAAATTAGTATCCCCTTCACTTTCCCAACTTGAATTCCCTTGTGCATAATCTTCTCTGCCTGTTTGGCTCCTGTTCTGTTAGGTACATCTTAGGCCATGGCACATACATGCCAGGACAGTGTGGCAGTATTTGATCACCCTGCTCTATAGCAGCAGAAGCAGCATGTCTGCTTCAAGATGGCTTCACCTCAGCTCTCTGTGGCCAGTTGAGAAACAGAGCACTTTGCAAACACTAGTGCAGAGTACAACCTCTGAATTGGCTAAGGTTAGGCCCTTTTCTGGTCTCAGGTTTTTCCATACCAAATCTGTGTTTCTCTCTTTGTTCTCCTTCCCTCTGTGGTGAACCTGTGTCACTACAATTGCTGCTTCCATAACTGGCTTGGCTCCAAGTGCTAGGATGTAGCTGTATCGGAACTCCTGGGTTCAGTTCTCAGTACAAGAAAAAATATCTTTTTTCACTTTTTAATTGATTTTTTCTGATTATTGATTTTTTGAGAACCCTTTATATGTTTTAGATATGTCCTTTACTTGATATCTACTTGAACATTTCTTCCCAGTCTGTTACTTTTCATTTTCTTACAAGTGAAAAAATTATTATTATTAATAGTGCTTTTTATATCTAAGAAATCTTTACTTAACCCAAGGATAGAAAGATTTTTTATGTTTTCATCTTGAATAGTGCTATCCAATAGAAATGTGATGCAATCATTCTCATATGTAATTTTAAGTTTTTCTAGTAGCAACATTAATAAAATTTAAGAGGTGAGACTAATTTAAAAATAGATTATAACTCAAAATATCCTAAAGGTTACTCTTTAAACTTAAAATCAATGTGGAAACTTACTCGTAATATATTTTACTTTCCTTTTTTGTAGCAAGTTTTTGAAATAAGTGGGCATTTTACTCTTCTGGTACACCTGTTTCAGACAATACACATTTCAAATGTTCAATACCTGCATGTGGATTATAGTATGATAGCAAAATTCTGGAAGTTTGATAGTTCTAGATTTTACATTTAGAACCATGATGATTTTGGATTATTTTTGTTTTTGTTGTGTTTGTGTTGAAGTTCATTAAAAAAATATATGGATATTCATTTGAACCAGCACCATTTGTTGAAAGGACTATATTTTATCATTGAATTACCTTTGTTCTTTGTCAAAACTTAGTTGACTATATGTGTCTATTAAGTTCCTTTGTTATGTGTTTATCCTTTATTTTATCTGTATCATGTCTTAAAATTGGGTACTGTCAGTCTACCAACTTTGTTCTTTTTATGCAAAATTGTTTTGGCTACTCTTTTTTATTTTAGCTTTATTTTTTGCTTTTCTTATACATTTTAGAATCTGCTTGTGAATTTATACAAAACTTTATGCTAAGATTTTTATTTGGATTGCATTATCAATCAATTTGGAAAGTTGATAATTTAACAGTATTTTGAGACTTCTAACCTAAAACAAGCAATATCATTCCACTTGTTTATTTCTTATTTTTCTCATCAGTATTTTTTAGCTTTTAGCATAAAGATTATATATATGTATATGTATGTGTGTGTGTATATATATATATACACACACACACATACACAGATTAATCTGTATATATTTATTTATTTTATGGGTTGGGACTATTGTATGACAATATATTTTTCCATTCAATTATTCATTGCAAGTATATCAAAACAACATAAATTTTTACAGCTTGCCCTGGTACTTACCTATTTCATTCTTTCCTTTTTCTTTATAATTAACAAATGAAAATTGTACATTGTACATATTATGAGGTGTACAATGTGATGTTTCAATTCATGTACACATTGTGTAATGTTCAAATTAGAGTAAACATATGGATCTCCTCAAAGAGTTAACATTTCTTTGTGGTAAAAACAATTCAAACTCCTGGGCTGGGATTTTGGCTCAGTTGGGGAGTTCTTTCCTGGCATGTGTGAAGCACTGGGTTCAATCCTCAGCACCACATAAAAATAAACAAGCAAACACACAAACAAATAAATGTAATTGTGACATTCTATAACTAAAAATAAAATAAAAATCATTCTTCTGGCTTTGAAATATATAGCACATTACTATTATCTGTAACTATCCTACTGTGCAATAGAACTCAGAACTTCTTACTCCTATCTAATGAACTTAGTGACTACTGAACAACCTATCCCCATCCATTCCTGCCCCCTCCTCTTTTCAGCCTCTGCACTCAATTTATATAAGATCAAATTTTCAGCTTCTACATGAGTGAGATCATGTAGTATTTGTCTTTCTGAGCCTGGCTTATTTCACTTAACACAATGATCTCCAGTTCCATTTGTCTTTTTGATAGGATTTCTTTTTTTAATGACTGAAAAGTATTCCATCATGTATATATACAACAGTTTATCCATTCATTATTTAATGGACACTTTGGTTGTTTCCATTTTTTGCTATTGTGAATAGTGCTGCAATAAACATGGCAGTGCAGATTTCTTTTCCTAAACTGATTTCATTTCCTGTGGCTATATACCAGTGATAGAATTGCTGGATCATATAAGTTCTATTTTTAATTTTTTGAGGAGCCTCTATACTATTTTCCATAATGATCCTACTAATTTATATCCCTAATAGTATATAAAGATTCCCTTTCTCTATATCCTTGCCAGCACTTAAATAGCTTTTATCTTTTTGATAATATACTGGCTGGTACCAAAATTCCTAGAATGACTTTTGGTTAGCCTTTTTATTTTCAGGTTCTTCCTTCTTATTGCCTTCTTACTTCTATACTTGGAATTTACCAAAATTGAGTATTAAGCTTTTCTGGGCAAATTTGCTTCCCTCCCACCTTTTCATTACATCTACCTAGAGCCTCTTCCTTTGGATATCCTAGAACTTGGTTTTCTCCACTATATTTTATTTATCATATCTACTTGTTTACTTTTTTATTATATGTGTCATAAAATAGCATAAACTACTTAAGGCAGACATTTTTCTGTTTTGTATATTGCCATATTTCTAGTACCAAGGAGAGTGCCTAGCAGAACATACTTAACAAATGTTTCATGAATGAATAGATGATTTAACATATTTTGTTTTTGGAGTTTCATAAATATAAAACTTTTCCTCTTATGCCTATATCTCCTCTTTCCTACTTAATTCTCTTTGTTATTGTAAGTTTATTCCTCTCCTCTCATTTTAATCCAATTTAATGGGATCTTGGGAAGAAAAAGAGAAAAGAATGAGACAAAATTATCAGACATTAGGTTTACTTATAAGAATAGTTTTATAGGAAAAATTATATTCTTTTATGTGTTCTTCTGCCTTTTAGCAAAAATATCTTTTTGCTAAGACCATAGAATTTGAGGGTACTAAAAATAAAAAGTTTTATGTTATTCATATGAATTTATTTTCAACCTGAATTGTCCATAGGAAAATCAACATATGGAATATTTACCATTATCAAGGGTATATAGTTAATAATAGTACTTAATTTAAGATTGATTCTTAAATTAAGCTAATACTTTCAAGTCAGTTTTATATGGGTCAGTTGTCTGTGTTACCATGTAATTCATACTCAATGATTTTTACTGTGTCTTTAGCTATTTACCACTATCCCATGAAGTATAATTTTGAAGAACTATTTGTTTTGACCCTGTGTCTATTGAACAGATTTTACATTTAGATCCATGATGATTTTGGATTATTTTTTGTTTTTGTCATGTTTGTGTTGAAGTTGATTGTCATTTTTGTTTATGACAGTAAAGCATATTTTTATGTCTTAAAAATTGTTAAGAACCACAATTTCTTACTATTCACTTTTCTGTTTTCAAAGAAAAAATTGAGATGGGTAACCTAGATAACTTCCCGGATGATATGGGAATCAAAGTTACACCTGAGGAATATAAAGACCTGGTAAATCATCTCCCAGCTAGTGGTAAGCATTTCAATTATTTTGATGTCTTTCAAAAAGGGCTTTTGGACTTAATTATAAGAAATATTGAGAGGGCTGGGGTTGTGGCTCAGTAGTAAAGCATTTGCCTAGCATGTATGAAGCCCTGGATTCAATCCCTCGCACTGCAAGAACAGAATAAAATACCATAAGAAATGTTGATATTGATTAGTATATTTAGTACTTCATATATTTACTACATTTAATATTTAATTACTATAAAAGTACAAAAACATCCAGTACTAAAGCAAGGAATGTGTATATGTGTGTGTATTATTATTGTGATTTTTTATGTGGACACAAAGATTTTAAATAAATATTAAGATTGTTAGGCAGAAAATATTTGGAACTGAAATGTTACCAATTAAGCTAAGTATTTTCTGAAACATTATTGAGGTCATTAAAAGGCCAAAGCACAAGAGAGAATAGAAGAAACCGGGGGAGTAGGGAGATGGAGCAATGAAAATGAAAAATGAGGATTAAAAATAACTTTAAGTTCTGTTCTATGAATTACTAAGAAAAACATGGGATAATTTCTATGAAATTTTAAGTTATTTAGGTTGATTAATCTAAATAAGGTGCACAGCACTAAATAACAGGGACTATATTTCACAACATTATTTCAAGAAATTAGAGAGGGGTCAAGATGGTAGAGTAGAGAAGGTTACTTTCCAAACTGCTCCATGGTGTGAGACCAGAACAGAGAACAAACAGCTTCTCTTTGAGGGCAGTGAAAAAGGAAATCCTACAGGATTTATTACTGGACTCCCAGAATAGTCTAGGGACTCAGAAGTTTGGATACAATAAAATTTAAAAAGGAAGAAAGAAAGAAAGAAAAGAAACCACTGGTGGCTGAGGCAAATTCATGGTGCACAGGTCAGAAAGGGAGACCAAGAGAGCTGCATTTTGGGTGGTACCAGCTTGTGACTTGAAGAAGAGAGGATAGTGGGGACATTGGGGACATTGTTGAGCCAGTGTTTGAGTTGCACTTTTTCATGTGAGAGGACACTGCTTGTCCCCTGGTGGTCCATGGAGAGCAAGGACAACTACTATCCTCTCCCACTGCACTATGTTGGCCAGAGGGTGGGGATCCAAACCCAGGTACCCAGGCCTGGGCAATTCTAGCTGGTCCAAAAACCTGACCTGGCAAAGGCCCAGGGTGTGACTAGAAAACCAGGTGAAATTCAGGTGTGGGAAGTGTTGCACCCAGGGGAATATGAGACACTTAGACTTGAGAGATCCTAGGTGACTCAATCTTTGAGTCTTGTGGTTTGTAAGACTAGCTGGGGATGGGTAGGGAGTGCATGTTTGCTTTGGGACTTAGTCCAGGTGGCTGAGATATGGGAGTGGTGGAGGCAGAGGTAGGTGAAGGACTGGCTTTTTTGCTACTGGAGTGGAACCCAGGGGAGATTTTAGTGATGCAGATGCCCAGCACAGACCAGAATAAGCTAGAGGTGTGCTAATTTAAAAGCTTCACCAAATATCATTCCACAAAACACCAGAGGTCTAACTAGACCCAAACCCTGCCTCTAGGAGGTCTGCCTCTGAGAACCCCTTTCACAGAACTTTATAGTAACTGCTCCTTGTGAGTGGAGTAGACAACACTCTCCACTCCACCCCACCTCATACTGCTGAGAAAGGAAGCTGAGAATGGGCAACCTGTCTAGCTCCACAAAAAGAAGAAGGAATTGATGGCCTCTGACTATGACTCCTGGGTACAAAACATACCTCAAGAAAAAATGGAAAGAAAGACAATTGGGAACTGATAAACAACATATAATATTATAGACAATTTTTTGACCATCACAAAGGAAACAATTCCTTAATCTTTCATCATAACCTTTTTTTTTTTTTTTTAACTTTTGTGTGTTGAATGGTCCATGGACATTTGGACATATACATATTTGTCTCAGTCTTCTTATTTTTTGCATTTCTCAAAGGTACTTTTTTTTGACTCTGTCTTTTGAGGACTACGGTTTTTGATTAGTATACCTTGGTTTTGTTTAATATTTTTGTTTGTTTTATATTGATTTTCTATTTACCTTATTGTCTTCCTCTCTTTCCTTTCACAAACAGGCAAATGCTATTGTTCTCTCTTTCATTCTTCTTTTTACTCTTTGCTACTATTATCTCTCATCTTCCATCTCAATTTTCTCTTCTGCATTCTCCCTCTGCACCTTTCTGGAATAGCAACCCTTTTGTAAACATAATATCACCACTGTTGGCAATTGCCTGCCATACCATTTATGTTTATAGTGCCAATTAATATTGTAGATGCCAAAATAGGAACTAAATATTGAATTTAATGCGAGTATTAATTGCATTGGTTGTTATTATTTGTCCCCACCCTCTAAACACATAAGGAACTAGAAATCTTCAGGAACACTATAAAGGGTAGAAGCTCTGCCACTTTAGATTCTTACTAATGAATGAATAGACAGCATGAAAAATCAAGGGAACAAATCACCCTAAACAAATCAAAATACCTCTTTAACAGAATCCCATGATATCACAGTGGAGGAAATGTCAGAGAAGGAATTTAGAAAGTTCATAATTAAACTGATCTGAGAGGTAAAAGACAATGTAAGGAGTGAAATCAGAGAGAAAATAAAGGAAGTGAAAGATCACTTCAGTAGGAGATAGAAAACCTGAAGAAGAATCAATTGGAAATTCTCAAAATAATGAAATCAATAAACCAGAATAAAAACTCATTGGAAAGCATCACCAGCATAGGTTTATTGGGATAGATGAAGGTTTGGAGATACAAACCAAAGGAATGAACAATCTTTTCAATGAAATAATATCTGAAAATTTCCCAGAACTTAAGAATAAATGGAGAATCAAATACCAGAGGCTTACAGGACTCAAAATATACAAAATTACAACAGACCCACTCTAAGAAACATTATTATGAAAATGCCCAACATACAGAATAAATTTTAAAGGCTACCAGAGAAAAATCACAAGTCATATTTAGAGGGAAACCAATCTATATATCTCAGCTAATTTTTCAACCTAGACCCTAAAAGCTAGGAAGTCTTGGAAAAATATATACCAAGCTTTGAAAGAAAATAGATGGCAACCAAGAATACTATATTGGCAAAATTAAGCTTCAGGTTTGATTGTGAAATAAAAACCTTCCATGATAAACAGAAGTTTAAAGAACTTACAACTAGAAAGTCTGTACTACAAAATATACTCAATAAAACATTTTATAAAGAAGAAATGAAAAATAAAAGTGAAAAGCAGCAGAGGGAGGAACTGCATTAGGATACTCAAAAGAGAAGCAAATTCAAAGTAAAACCAGAAATAAATCAAAATGACAGACAATAAAAAACATTTTCAATAAAACCATTGAATATAAATGTAAATGTGGGGAAAAGGGTACACCTATACATTGCTTGTGGGACTACAAATTGGTGCAACCTCTATGGAAAGCAGTATGGAGGTTCCTTAGAAGAGTTGGAATGGAACCTCCATTTGACCCAGGTATCCCACTCCTTGGTATACACCAAAAGGATTTAAAATCAGCATACTACAATGACACAGGCACATTAATGTTTACAGCAGCTTAATTCACAACAGTGTAGGTATGGAACCAAATTTGGTGCCCTTCAACTGATGAATAGATAAAGAAAATATGATATATATATACACAATGGAATATTATTCGACCATAAAGAAGAATGAAATTATGGTATTTGCCAGTAAATAGATGGGTATAGATACTATTATGCCAAGTGAAATAAGCTAATCCCAAAAAATCAAAGGCTGAATGTTCTCTCTGATATGTGGATATTAACACACAACAAGAGGAGAGGGGAAGAATAGCAGTTAGTAGATCAGACAAAGGAGAATGAAGGGAAATGAAATGGGCAGGAAATAGGGAAGAGAGAATGAATCTTACTTAACTTTCCTATGTATGCATAAAGATACACCACAGTGAATTTCCTCATCATGTACAACTTCAAGACTGGGATTCTAATTAGAATAAAATGTACTCTGTTTGTAAAAATATATCAAAATATACACTACTGTCATGCATAACTCAAAAGAAAAGAATTAGAGCAACAAAGTCTAAAATAAATATTTTACCTTTATTTACCCTTATTTATATTTAATTATCAATATTAAAATTGAAAGAATGAGTTAATGCTTTAATAGCATGGTAGATCATTATAGTTATTTACTAATTTTTTTTTTTTTTTTGGTACTGGAGATTGAACTCAGGGACACTTGACCACTGAGCCACATCCCAGCCCTATTTTGTGTTTTATGTAGAGACAGGGTCTCACTGAGTTGCTTAGTGCCTCGTCCTTGCTGAGGCTGGCTTTGAACTCACAATTCTTCTGTCTCAGCCTCCCTAAGTGCTGGGATTACAGGCTTGTGCCACCGCACCCAGCTAGTTACTTACTAATTTTTAGTGATAAATAAGTCTCTTCCCCTGTGATTTGTTTTTAATGTGCTTATTTATTTATGCAGGAAATATTTAGTGAGAAACTCCTGAGTGCTAAGAGCTACACTAGGTGCAAGAAATACAAAGATGAAATAAGCTTGTCTTTCCTAATGTAATTTGAGCAGGGGAAAATATGAAGATTGCAAAGAAAAGAGTTAAAAGTTCTGCAGTATTTGCAGAAAGATGGGAAGGAGAGAACACTGAAGGAAATAATGATAAAGCAGAAGGAAATAATAGTTGTTTTCAGACGACTGTAAGCAATTGAACGCAATAGGGTAGTTTTGTTTTGTTTAAGAGCTGGTGCTCAAAAGTAGGCAAGGTTATATCATATAGAGTCTGTACTTTATTCTATAGGTAATGATAGTGTTAGGGCAGTCATTGAACGGTTTCTTGGCTATGAATGACATCATGTTTGTTCTCTGTACTCCCAAAAGTTACTGTAAAAGCTTATTATTTAAAGGTGATTTTTAAATTCTAAAATGTATACTTTTCACATATTCAACATTGTTAGATGCCATTAAAATAGATAAGCTCTCTTTCAGGTGAGAGTAAGACAAATCATTTTTAGTGATTTACTGTTCAATTGTAAATATATATGCACCCACCATTGAAGCACCTACATATGCTAAATAAGGAAATTAACAATTAAAAATGGAACTGCCATATAATCCATCAACCATACTACTGGATATATATCCAGGAGGAATAAAATTTTTTTAAAATTTGTTATTTTAGATATACATGACAGTAGAGTGTATTTTGACATATTATACATGGAGTATAAATTCCCATTCTTGTGGTTGTACATGATATGGAGTTACAATGGTCATGAATTCATAAATGAATATAGGAAAGTTATGTCTAATTCATTCTACTCTCTTTGCTAAACTTATCTCCACTTCCTTCCCTTTATTCCCCTTTGTCTAATCCAACAAACTTCTTCTGTTCCATTCTTACCCATCCTTATTGTGCATTAACATCTGCATATCAAAGAGAACATTTGGCCTTTGGTTCTTTGGGATTGGCTTATTTCACTTAGCATAATAGTCTCCAACTCCATCTATTTACTACCAATTGCTATAATTTCATTCTTCTTTATGAGTGAGCAATATTCCATTGTGTATATATACCACATTTTCTTAATCCGTTCATCAGTTGAAGGGCACCTGGGTTGGTTCCATTGCTTCACTATGGTGAATTGAGCTGTTATAAACATTGATGTGGCTCTGTTACTGTAGTATGCTGCTGATTTTACATCCTTTGGGTATATGCCAGGGGATAAGTGGATCAAATGGTGGTTCCATTCCAAGTTTTCTAAGGAATCTCTATAGTGGTCGCACCAATTTGTATTCCCACCAGCAATGTATGAGTGTACCTTTCCCCCACATCCTCACCAACATTTATTGTTACTTGTATTCTTGATTGTTGCCATTCTGATTGGAGTGAGATGGAATCTCTATGTAGTTTTTTTTTTTTTTTTTTTT
>PVHX01011357.1:0-64656 GCA_004024805.1 Geosciurus inauris | reverse complement strand
AAAATAGAACTGGGGATGTGGCTCAGTGGTACCCCTGAGTTCAATCTCTGGTACCAAAAAAAAAAAAAAAGTAAAAAGTTTCAAGAACGCTTTTCTTTTCAAGCTTGAATTCTACCTCATATTTGTAGAGTCCAAACATTTTTACTTTGTCAATACAAACTGAAAAGTGCTAAATATAAACATTAATTCAAACTACTTTCACTCTCACAACATGGTAAGGTTCCTCTTGAGTTTGCATATGGTGACAGCTATTAAGTATATGAAATCTCCTTACATGTTAGAATTGTGGTCAAGTAAATAAACATCCACGAGTATACAATGTCAGTAAACACTAAAAATTACTGCAGTCACATTCCTTAGCCTGTGTCCCCCTCTTTTGGCTATTGTGAGAATACATCAATGTGGCTAAATTTAATCTAATCACAGGTTTTATTCCACGTCCAAATTCCTCCAAGGCACATGATGGTTGCACACTCTGCCTTAAGTGTTCACAAGATATTCAATTTATGCATTTTTATTGTATTGTATGGTATCTATCTTCTTAAAATTTATTTGCAGGGCTAGAAATTAAACCCAGGGCCTTGCACATGCTAGGCAAGCACTCAACCACTGAGCTGTGTGTGCCCAGTCCCTCACAGTGTACCTGATGAGCAGTGGGGAAAAAGTGAAGTGCATGACTAGAAGTGCTATGATCTCATCTGAAAAGCACAGCCTCAGTTTCAAGAACCAAGGAGTTCATATATGGAGCTCAATCTTGACACTGCTCTACTCCAGAAATTGATTCAATAAATTGATTTTAAAAAGCATTTGACACAAACTACTAGAAATGATGCCTCTAAGTGATAAAAGACAGAGAAATATCAATAAAAGTGCAAAAAATATAGTCCATCTCCAAAATAATGCAGGAAAACCATGTGAATAATAATGCAAGAAAATGTTTCTTCAAATTAATGAAGATTCAATTACCTCAGAGCAGTAATATAATCAGAGATTTTGAAAACAAAGTATTTATGTACGACACAATGCAATTATTTCCTAAATAAAAGAGTTCCACATACTCAGGTAAACTTCAATTTAAATATGATATTTTATGAATCTGACAGCTACTTCTAGTGAACTTTCATCTTATTTTTTTGTTTTCAATTTGTATGTTAAGTTTTGAAAAGAATGTCCACTGTTCACATTATAAGAATCCAAGAGCCCAAAATACAAGCATGCTAAATTTCTCTTTGGTTAACACAGAAAAATGGTGCATTGTTAAAATGTTTATATTACCACTATGACACAGACAGACTGTGATTTCCAAACCTTGAGGGTTGCTGAGACTCTCTTAGGGGGTCACAGAGTCCAAATAATTCCATACACACACTGACATCAACATTTCAGGGTATTGACTTTTTCACCAATGGTGTAACAATGATGAGTTAACCTGCTGGCATCCTGGCATAGGTCAAAGGAGGTAGTGTCCCACAAATGTACTAGAAGTTACCATATCCTTCACCAGTATGCACTCACAGTGGAAGAGAACCTCATTTTCATTTAAGGATGTCCCTGATGAAACATTACTCCCACTGCATACAGACATATGGCGATATCCAGAAGAAAAGCATTTGTATGAATGTTTGAACTGTGAGTTGAAGAAGCTGCTTGTTTTTTGTAAATTACCTCTTTTTACTTGAGAGAATTATGGGCAAACTGTGTTATTCAGTTTAGATATTTGGCAGACATTTTCTTATAAACGAAGTGCCTGTCACTTCAAGGAAAACAACTGATAATATTGGTTGCCAACAGTAAATTTCACGCAAAAATTTAAAATTTTGGAAAATGATGTTCTGGTCACCACAAGAGCTTGATAGCTCCCCAATATTTAAAAACTCTTCTGATGAGATCAGCGTCCACCACTGATCTTTCTACTGCCTCAATCACTTTACTTTTTCCAGGATGTCATGTAGTTGAAATCATATAGTATAGTTCAGGCTTTTCAGACACACTTCCTTCACTTAATGATTTTCTTAACTTAAAATTTTTAAGACTCTCAGTTTTGATTTATAATATGGGAAATTTCAATAAAGATAATTCATATAAAAGCTCTTTTGAGATTTTCAGTAATTTCTAGTTAGAAGTTTTAAGTAGTCCTGAGACAATTACTTTGAGAGCCACTTGCATCAGAAATCTGCTATCCTATGCTACTGCTGTTTTCTTCTTTCAGAGGGAAAATTTACATCAAGTGACCTTTTCCTTTTCCCTAAAATGAAGCTCAGCACCTGTTCTACAAGTGATTCAGCAAAATACTCCTGCTTCTCCTAGTTTTCTAGACCACATCAATGCTGTTGAGAGTCCCATCTCCTCATGAGACCCTCGCCCTCCTATGGGCCCTTTGAGGCCTATTGCTTCCTATTTAAGGCTTTTTAGGACTAGGGTGGCCCTCCTGAGCCCTGTTTTCTCTGAATGAACTATATTATATTACATTCAATGGTAGACACACTAACAATTTGACTTCAAATAAAAAAATTCCATTAAAGGTTTTTGGAGCCGGGCACGGTGGCGCAAGCCTGTAATCCCAGCACTTAGGGAGGCTGAGACAGGAGAATCAGGAGTTCAAAGCCAGCCTCAGCAATGGCAAGGTGCTAAGCAACTCAGTGAGACCCTGTCTCTACATAAAACACAAAATAGGACTGGGGATGTGGCTCAGTGGTCAAGTGCCCCTGAGTTCAAGCTCTAGTAACAAAAAAAAAAAAAGGTTTTGGAATCACAAAGTTAAGTATATTTGCTTTCAGGAGATTCAATTTCCATGTTTCTCCAAACTCCCCCACCCCCACACCTCTCATTCAAGGCATGCATTTGTCTTTCACACAGCTGCACCTCTCAGGAGGTTTTCAGAAGCATCTATCTGCCTTTGCTTCAAACTGCTTGGTCCAAGCCTCATTTTGCTTTTAAGCCAGGTTCACTCCTCTGTCTTTGAAGGGTAAGTTGTCAGTTAGCTCATCAGTCCAATCACATGGTTTTTCTTTAAAACTTAACACTAATTTTTATGTTAGAAACTTCATGCATGATACATTCAAGTCACTCGAAGAATTACTACCATGCTACAATTTTAGAATATCTTAATAAAAAAGTCAACCATTCCACCTTCAAGAGCAGAAGTTACAAGCAAAAGGGTGAGTGAAGTTTGAAGATTAAACTATGTTTCATTCACATTTAAATTCACTGCTTTTCTTTTTCTACCTATTTCCTGACATGTAGGAAAACCAGAAATAATATTTTCTCCTAATTTTTAAACATGACTATTTATATTATTTTACTAGCTCATTTAGCTTTATATTAAGCCTGCAATCTCAAATTTTCTATTCAAAATAAATTTTTCTAAAATTAATCAAGTTTATTTGAAAGATTCCCATGATGACTCCTTCTGCAAAGCCACATGTAGTGCAGAATCAGACTGAGAGTTGTTTTCAGCATTGCCACTCACTATGTGGCTTGGACAAAGGACATTTCTAGGCTTTCTAGGCCTTGAAATGCTCATTTATCACAGATGACACTAGGAACTAAGATGATAAATAACACAGCTCTCAACATAGCCACGCAGACTGGACACAGCCCCAATGCAGGATCTGTTCTTCCCATTATCCAGCCCACTGTTTTTCCATACCTCTTTCCTCTCTGCCCAGTCTCCATCCATCCAGACCCTTCTCCCCACTGGTAAGCAGAGAAGCTTTTCTGCTACCTTTTTGGGGAGGATTTTCCTGGTCTGCACATCAGAAAGTTTCTTCTAATGACTTACTGCCCTTTATCTAAGTTTCTCTTCAAACACTTTTACGCTAAATGTTATTTGTATGCACATTCCTATACCCTTCTTGCTCACACACAACTATCATAGTGCCTCAACAGAAGAGATTCACAATATATGTTAATGAATCCAAGAGTTAGAGTTACAGGGACCAATTTGTAATGTAGAAATAAAAAATGGATTTGAAGAGGAGAAAAACAAAATTGCACTATGTTGTTACGAAGAAAGCATTAGGGTCTGGGGCTATAGCTCAGTGGTAGAGAACTTGCCTTGCACGTGTGAGGCACTGGGTTCGATCCTCAGCACCACATAAAAATAAATTAATAAATAAAAATACTGTGTCTATCTACAACGAAAAATATATGTATTAAAAAAAGAAGAAAACACTAATTCCCATTTTCAGTATTGCTTTTTATTTGCCAATTTTCTTAAGTGGAAAAATACTGGGTTCATTTTTTGTTCTTTTGTTGATTAGCTGTCTCTCTGTTATCCCAGGAGAACTCTTACTCTTCAAAAAAAATTGGTTTTCCCAAATCTCTGAAGCTTTGACAAAGACTTCTAAGACTGGTTAGTATTTGGCCCCAACACTAGTAAGGTCTTCTGTTTCACTCTGCTGGGTCAAATCTTGTGGGAACTCAATATGAAAGCATTCTACAAGATCTTAAAGCTCCTTTTAAATAACTAGTGGACTATGTAAGGTCACACTCCACACTTTATTCTGGTTAAGCTTTTGTCAAAGTTCGGTTCATAAGATAAGCAGTGGATAGCAATGAAAAACAGTTCTGTGAGCGTCATATAAAAGCTTCAGAAACACTCAATAACAATCTATCTTTTAGCAGAGCATCTTTGAACATAGATGAACAGAACTCAACAAAGTTTTGTTTTCCTTTTTTTCTTAAATAGGAAGATTGCAGGAATCAAATAATTCATTTCTAGACTCAATTTTCTCACTTATTATCTGAAGAAGCATGAGAAAAATCACTTCCCTCATGAAGTTAAATAAATATACAAAACACTACTCCATACTATGGCAGTCTTTCTTCTCTCTAACCTAACAGAAATAAACAATGAGCCACTAATGTAAACCAAATTTGTATCAAAAATTTCCCAGAAGCCACATTTTAAAAAGAAACATGTATGTTGTTTTAATATAGTCTATCTAACCCAATATATCCAAATTATTTCAACAGATAATTAAAAATTAGAAATCGTTTGTTTCTTCTTGCATCTTTAAAATCTAGTATGTATTTTGCACATAAAACACATCCCAATTTGGACTAGCAACATGGCAAGTGAGTACTGGCTACTGTACTAGACAGAGCGGGACCAGATTCCTGTTTCCTCTATATTGTTAACCGAACCATTTTGATGCACAATAGGGTCAAGATGATTTTTAAAAATAAATATAATCCTCATGAAGAAAGGAAACACCGCCTCCCCCCCACACACACAGTTTGCTGCCATAGCAAAATTCCTTCCTAGTTTAAAAAATTGTAGGATATCCAACAGAAAAATTCTCAAGACAAAGGCATCTATACATAAACTTTATACCTGGATGTCCAGGTAGGTAATATGAGTGGGGAGTCTAGGAATCAAGGATCCCAGTCTAAAGGGATGATAGAACTATGGGGGCATAGAAAGAGCCTGTTAGTCTAAGAATGGCAGCTCCTACTCAGCTTCACGTTGTAGCCATGAAGGCAAGCTGGCTCAATGTTTCAGACCTTCTGATTTTTCATTGCTGGATAATTTCCAATTTAAAAAAGTATTAATTCAAATGCTAAAACATACTGTTTGGGCAAAAGAAAACACACACACACATACACCCCAAAACTCCAGATATGGCCAGTGTACCTTCAATTTGTCAATTTTGTTTTGCCCCTCTTTCCACTTTTTGGTGCCATTTTTAATCCTCAATAATAATGGGGAAGGGGTGGGCGGAGGAGCAGGGGGTGTAAATGCAAAATTCGTGACTAAAGGCTTAACAACTCTAACAAATCTATAAGAAAAGAAAGATAATAAGCTCTTGAATAGAAAACTGGACAAAAGGACGCAAACTGGCAATTCAAAGAAATGTAAATTCTACATATATGTGCATGTATAGCATATGTGTGAGTACCTGTATTCCAAACTTACTAGCAATGGAAAAAAAATGAAATAGAAAATGTTCTTTCCTCCCAATTAAAAAACAGGGGAAATCATGCTCTTTTCCAATCAGAATGGTAACAATTTCTTAAAATAACTATTTAGTACTGCCAAGGGTGTGGGGAAACATGCTCATCAACTGTTTGTATGAGTCTAGAGTTGCAGAACCTTTCAGGAGGGCAGTCTGGCAATATGTCAAAAACCCTTGGTGGCTTACTAACTCTAATTTTTAAGAGATTTTTCCTGGAGAAACAATGAAATTAATATTAAAAGAAATATACACAGGTATAATCTTGCACTGTGTGTATAACTGTGAAAAGAAGAATAATTTAAATGCCCACTAATAGAACTTATTTCAGTAAACTGTTATGTATCCATTCAATAGCTGTTAAAATAAAAGACAATAAGCAGGAATAATATCTTCAATGCAGAGTTAAGTGAAGAAGAGAGCAGGATACATAATACAGCTTATATACACACATGCACATGAAAAGGAATTATCTACCTCTGGGAGCAGGGACCTACGGATCATTTACATTTTCTACTGTCTCTCTCTTTTTAAAAATTATAACCTCTCTTGTATTACGGGGGGGGGGGGGGGCAAACAGGAAATACGGTTTCATTAGGAAAAATAGTCAATAATGATTATGTCCGAGAGCAAATCATGGGAAATGAGTGCATACCTAGTGTTGCTGTATGCCCAAGAGCAGCAGAATTTAGCATCTCTTTTGTTGTAAAGTTTAAATATATTGTAACTAACTCCTGGAAAACACCTGCCAGACTTATAAATGTTAAATTAGAACATCCACAGCATTCTAGAGTGAAAACTGGTTGTGCCTAAAACTCACTAAACCCAAACTTGCTTTTTTATTTCAATGTACAAGTCTTCATTTTGGGTGTGATTAAGCTGTATTGAAAACTGAACTCAAATTAGATGCTAATTTCAAATAAGAGACTAGCACAACTAAGAAAATAGGATAAAATAAAAAATGCAAAATATTTGATATGCCTGAAAAACTCCTGGCTCCTAAACTGAAAACATCCATCTGAAAGTTAACAGGTCTATGCTTCTCTTTAAAGGACCGGTGACCTTATCAGGGTCCACATGTAAATAAGGAGCTTGTGATCAGCTGGAGCGCAATTCAGTTAACAAGTCAAGTTGGTTAGACAGCTAATGTTAATTTCCCATTTGGATTTTTTTCTTTTTTTTTATATATTTTTTTTTAGCTGTAGATGGACACAATGTCTTTATTTTATTGCTTTTGTATGTGGTGCTGAGGATCGAACCCAGGGCCTCACGCATGCGAGGCAAGCGCTCTACCGCTGAGCTACAATCCCAGCCCCCCCCCATTTGGATTTTTTGAGTGCATGTTTTGAAACCCTGAACATCACCTGACTACTTTGAAACTTTGCTTCGTTTTGTTTCGAAATTAGTGCTCATGTATGTGTGTACAATAATACAGAAAGCAACACTAAAAATTTAGTTTTCTATTGTGTGTTGTGAACTGGGGTTCAGGATATACCTAAGAATGTGAGTGACCAAGTTTTTGCTAATCTCGGCACCAGCTCTACCAACTCCTTGAAAACTAATGCTCTCCGTCTTCTTAGATGGGCACAGGCAGAGCTGACAGAGGAGGAAAAGGCCCTCTGCTGGTAACACCCCCACGTCCTCAGCCCAATACAGGATTCCCTCACTACAGCCTGACTGCGGCAGTGCTGCACTTCTGTACTACCAATCCAAAAAACAGGCTCATCCAATTTCTGTGCTGTATTTAATACTTGATTATTACTCTTCCCTCTTGGAGCTGTCTTTCCTGGAAGTTTTTAATACCTCCGTTTTCCTCCCTTCTTCTTGTCCTCCTCTACCTCCTGTGTCCCAGGCTTCATCGCTGAGGCAACCCCAGATAACACTTGTCAAGTTGAGGGCTCATGAATACATGACAGGCAGCTCTGGTGACTGCTCAGAAGCTCTTGGTGCCCCTCCAGCTCCTGTGCCTCCTGGACCTCCCCACTGAAGATGCTATGCATACACCTCAAATTTAACCACCTCTTGGGTTGACACTTTTATTTTTATTTGACACTTATTAAGAGTAAAAAGGACTCATGGCTGACTCTATAAATTACAAAAAATTCTAACAACCTGCCACAGAAGCAAACCCTTCTGTAAATGCTGTCACCATCCCCAGTTTACAGGTGACAACACTGAGGCACAGAATACTCTCTAACATCACACAATTAAAAGTCCATTTCAGCCCAGAAAACCTGCTCTGCTGCTCTCTCCAAACACTCAGACTACCCAATAAATTTATCAATCATCCTATCTGTGTGTGTGTGTGTGTGTGTGTGTGTGTGTAAGATGGGTCCTTACAAATTGGTTTTCAAGCTTCCTCCAAAATTCTGTGAGAGCTGGTCTCTCCTACAGTAAGTACACAGAAAGGGAAAAAAAAAAATCCACCTTTGCATTAGGATAGCTAGTAAACAAAGAGAACTGACCAGTACCGTACACAATAGGTGCAAAACAAAATTTATGTATTCCATGATTCAAATTACAGAAGTCACCATTAGCTCCTTTGCCTAAGCCAGACACCTGAGCACAATGTGTGTTTCTCTGCCTTCGTACTCCCTTCATCTTCATCATCCTCTACAGTGCCCTGAAATCCAGCTACACTGATTTTGTGCTGTTCCTAGTCGATAGGTTCAATGTTCCCTATCTGCCTGGAATGGCCTCTTCCAATCTGTTCTTCACAGAGCTAACTTAAGTGAGAAGCCATCTCTGACACCCTATTCTGATTTAGAGACCTCTAGTTCTGTTCCTAGCACAAGAAGTTCAAAACATATCACAAAACTTGAAACTATTCTGCTACCACTGATTTCTTGTCCTGGAGCACAGACCTTATTTTATTTGAGATTTCCATAATAAAATAATAGATGATACCAGTGGGCACTCCATTATACATATTTGCATAATGAAAAAATGAATGAATAAAACAAGTGAATTGAATGTGCAGCCACTTTTCCGCCATGTCATCTTTGGCTGTGCGCTGCTCTCACATGAAGAGGGGCTCCATTCACTTTTTGCCCTACATCAGTGGTTGCTCCCAGAGTTCAGAGGCTCACCTCAAGTTACAGCCTTAGTGATGCCAACTGAAGCAGAGTCAAGAGGCTCCTCCTCTTCTGTGGCTCATTCTTTCTGAGACCACAAAGACCACAACACCAAGCCTAGACTCTTTCTCCCTCCTGATCAGGACTATTTGAGAATATCATTCCACTAGTTGGTAATATTTTGTCTCCATTTGAGGGTTCATAAATAAATATACATTCGGGATAAACTGGCAGGAGGGAAAGGACTTAAGTTGAAAAGACTAAACGAACACTTGTTTGATGTGTTTTCCTTCTTTCTTTCTTTTTAAAAACAGAGTTTGCATTAAGTTCCTCACTGCCCCACAGCTGCTTATCACCAGCTGAGAAAGGCAGACTCAGGAGGTTTGCCCTCTGTAACCTGTTTCCTTGACAATCTTTCTGTTTGCTCCCTCTCCCCTATTTTCAATGCTTGATCAAAAGTTCAGAGTTACTCCAAAGGGTGAGGTTAGGTCAGGAGGGGAGCTTTACATGCCTAAAAAAGGGAAAGAATCCAGTATTCTTTTCTGACTTTCAGACATTGTTCTGGTCTTGCTCTTTGCCTTGGCCTGCCTGCTGCAGAGGGCAGCTGAAGCAAAAGAAATACTTCTTAGCTCTGATGGTCACCAGCAAAGGAAACTTCACAACAGTGAGCTGCAGTGATTAGGAGATAGAGTTAAAATGACTTTGAGCCACATAGGTGATTCTGAGTCATTCTTCAGATTTCAAACTCAAACCTATTTCTCAAGTAACAGGCTGAACTCACAGTAGTTTGGTAGTTTGAGTCCCTTATTTTGTTCTCTAATAGCACTTTATTTCCTTTAGAGCACTTATCAAATTTGTAAGTACATTTTATTTGTTGACATTTGTACCTCCCTTCCTGCAACATATCCTCATGCATGAAAAGGTTAACCTTTGTTTTGTCTGCCTCAACACCCAGGCCCATCCTAGTGTATCTGGGTACTTGTTTTAAAAATACACACACACACACACACACACATTTTTTGTATTGGGGACTGAACTCAGGGGTACTCGACCACTGAGCCACATCCTCAGTCCTATTTTGTGTTTTATGTAAAGACAGGGTCTCACTGAGTTGCTTAACACCTTGCTGTTACTGAGGCTGGCTTTGAACTCGCGATTCTCCTGTCTCAGCCTCCCAAAGTACTAGGATTATAGGCATGTGCCACTGCATCCAGCTTGTTAAAATATTTTTTGAAAAAAATCTTTCCAATTTAGTTTTTTTAAAATTTTTTTTGTATTTGTATATGGACAGCATTCCTTTATTTTATTTATTTTTATGTGGTGCTAGGGATTGAAATCAGTGCCTCACGCATGCTAGACAAGCACTCTGCCACACAGCTATAGCCCCAGCCCCTCCAATTTAGTTTTATTGCCTTATATGTGAATTTACACTTTCATTCCCTAAATCCACTTGTCAAGGAATCATAAAAAAGAGCCTCTGGAACAGGTAAACTTCAAAAGCTGTGTGTATGTGTGTGTGTCCATTGCAAAAATAAGTATAAGGTACTAGAAATAACCAATATAAGAAACTCACTTAAAAGTTTATTAAAATGCTACAAGTGAAGATGAGGGTATTAGTAATGTTTTCAAGGATCACTCAGTTTTGTCTTATATTCCTGATTAAAAAATAATCAGGAAAACCAGGCACGGTGGCTCACATCTGTAATCCCAGCACTTTGAGAAGCTAGGACAGGAGAATTGTGAATTCAAAGCCAGCCTCAGCAATAGCAAGGCACTAAGCAATTCAGTGAGACCCAGGCTCTAAATAAAATACAAAATAGGGCTGGGGATGCGGCTCAGTGATCGAGCACCCCTGATTTCAATCCCTGGTACCCACTCACCCGCCAAAAAACTGATTCGTAACAGTGGCTAGGGAAAAAATAGCCACTATTCTCATATTACATAATCCTGTTTTCTCCTTATGTTACTATATCCTTTAAAAAATCCCATAAGTTAGCAAAGGTAGACTTCATTATTCTTCTATGGGCCCAATATCATCTAGGTTTGATATCTGCCAAGATTAAAATATGGAACTCGGTCTTCTGACTCCCAGGTAAGAATGCTGTCTTTCATAGATAACACCAACTACATCTCAAAAATAAAAATCAGCATTCACATATAATAGTACATTTATTCAGGTGACTGAATATAATATTTTTACTAAAATATAAAATGACTTTTGCTTATAGGTCCCTTATATACTCTGTGTGGAAAATTTCATTTAAAATATAAAGAATAAAATTACTAGTTATACAAGCAATATAAAAAGGTCAATTTTCTCTTTCTACTAGCAATAGCTAGAAAAAAATTTGTGACTGTAACTAGTTAGAAAACTATATACTTTAACTGAAAGATATTAAACAAAACATATATAAGTGAAGGGAATCATTTATGTTTATGGAAAAGAAGATTTAATTGTAACTCCATCTACTCTAGAGTAAATGAAATGGCAATTAAAATACTACAGGGCTGGGGACAAACCTTAGTGGTAGAGCACTTGTCTACCATGTGCAAGGCCCTGCATTTGATCCTCAGCACTGGGAACAAAACATAGGATTTAACCTTGGAAACTAAAAATCTGATCTTGAAATTTATATAAAAACAGAAAACACCAAATATGAAGAAAAAGAACAAAGGTGGGGGACACATACTACCAGATCTCAAGACCCATTATGTAATTCTAGAATAATTAAGACGTTATGGCACTGGTATAGAGACAAATAAATGGACCAATGGAAATAGAGTGCCAGAATCACACCCTCACATATAAAGGACTTGAGATACAACACTTAAGATTAGAGGAGGAAAGGATAGACTTCAATAAACAGTGCTGGAATGGTGCTCACTTATTCTACAAATAGAAATACAAAAAAGTAATTTCAGACGAATTAAGGATCGATATATGAAAAATGTTAAAAATTTCTAGAATGAAAATATTTTTGATTCCTCAGAGTACAGAAAAAACACAATTCATGAGGCTGGAGATATAGTTCAGTGGTAGAGCACTTGCCTAATATGCATGAGGCACTGGGCTCAATCCCTAGTACCATGAGGGGAAGGGGGGGGGCATAATTCAAAAAGGAAGACTTAATAAATTCAACTGTACTATGTACAACTATACTGATAACGAAAGACACACCACAAACCTAAAGACATCTGCAACACATAAAATTGGCAAAGAATTAATATCTAGAATCTATCAAGAATCAATAAATGAAAGAAAGATAAAGGAGGACAAAGAGATGAATAAGCATTTCACAGAAATCTTTTGAATTTTCTGGCTCTTTGTGTTGCCATAGGAAAAAAATATGAATGGTCAATAACCATTGGAAAAGATATTAATAAGGAAAATGAAAATCACCATTACAATTATATATCATTTCATATTCACCAGACTGGCAATAATTAATACTCAAAGGGGAAGCTCAGAGGGAAGCTGTGAAATGGTAGAAGCCCTCACTTCCTTGTCTTGCAGTGTGAGATAGAAAATGTATGCCTTATGACCCTGCCATTCTTGTGGGGTTTTGTGGGTTATCCACCTATTAACTGATAAATGTATAGATTTTTTTTAAAGTAATCTTAGTATGCTATGTGATAAGACCTGCATTTCAAAACCCTAACAGAAAATTATGAACATTTACTCACTGCACTGAGAATTTCTTAGTTCTCATATGGAAGCAGGATAACATACTAACTAATCCTCTACTACTGGCCATCTAGATTATTGACAATCCCCCCTGCACCCTATCCCTGAGACTAGGGATTGAACCCAGGACACTTTACCACTGAGCTATATCCCCATTCCTTTTATTTTTCATTTTAAGAAGGGTCTAAGTTACCCATGCTGGCCTCGAACTTGCAATCCACCTACCTCAGCTTCCCAAGTTCCTGGCATATGATGCATATGCCATCACCCCCAGCTAGATTGTTGAAAATCCTTTGCTAGTATATATAAAAATGTGATAAATACACTTGTAGGTAAAACTTTGTAAACACCTCTAATCATTTAATATAAATCCTTAAAGCTAGTTTAAAGATGGGCATGCTTAATACAAATATTTCAAGTTATGTTTTGCCAAGGGGTCCTACAGAAAATACTATTAACTTTTACAACATATACTTTCCTCCTACACACCTTCCCAACATTGGCTAAAAACAACTTTTGCCAAATGCCTAAGTGAAAACTGGTTCACTAAAGTTTTAATTTGTATGGATTTAAGCAATAGAGAGGCTAGACAATTTGATTATTGTTCACTTAGTTTTTACATAGTTAACTTGCTTAATCCTCTGCCCAGTTTTCTACTAAAAGTGTTTAAATTTTCTTAACAAAGTTCTTAATATATTCAGGATATTAATCCTTTCTGTTCCAGGCATATTAAGCTTTATCATATATCCTTAACTTTTGTTTCTGTTCAACCAAAGTTTTCCATTTTTACATAGTCAAAGCAAGTTTTTCCTTTATGGTTCATTCTCTAACATATAATTCTTAAAGTCTAGATTTAAAAGATTTAATTCACCTCTCCATCATCCCTCCGATAATAAAAATACCTCATTTAAAGTAAGGGTGCTGGGCACCATGGTGCGCACCTGTAATCCCAGTGACTTGGGAAGCTGAAGTAGGAGGATCACAAGTTCAAAGTCAGCCTCAGCAACTTAGCAAGACCCTAAGCAACTTAGTGAGACCCTGTCTTTAAAAAAAAATGAAAACAAAAAATGGGCTGGGGATAGGATTCAGTGGTTGAGAATTTCCAGGTTTAATCCTTACTACTATTACTACTACTCCTACTACTACTACTACTACTACTAACAATAATAATAATAATTAAATAAGGGTAACAGTACCTTCCCCAAAGGGTCATTGTGAACATTAATTAATGTAACTTATATTAACATGCTGAACAGAGTAAAGCAACACACAAATATCAATTTTTGTGGCCACTAAATAAATCATAGTTATTGACATGACAAACCCACAGGCCACAGAATTTATAATTATAGGTACCTAAGCAGATGTACTTGGGAATTAATAAGAATCTGGAAAAAATCACACATGGTATAGGAAGCAGATACAATGATACAAAACTACATTTTGCAGGATCACAACAGTCACAAGAAAGGCCACGAACAAAGCAGGCTCTCTTACCTTATTCTTCCCCTTCCTCTGCCAGCTCTGTTTCTTTGTGTACTACCACTCTTGTGACTGACATGTCAGGGTGCTGCTCTTTGGCTTCCCTGATTGCCTGAGCCAACGCCTGCCAAGGTCAGAAGAGAAAACAGCCATGAGTGGTTCCACCTCAGGATGATAAAACTCATGCACATTCATCAACTGGAACTGCAGTACAAGCTAAAATGGTCTTATTTCCTTAAAGAAGCAGGAAGATTCAAACCGAGATCATTGTTCATTTTAGAGTCTGCTTCTCATGTTCCCAAACTTCCCATTCCTCTAGTCACTTTGTAATGATGAGATGTGTAAGAGAAACATGTTATCTTTGACTCCCAGGCTAGTTCTCACTAGGAGATTTAGAGAAAATGGTTCTTCTCTGAGCTTTTGTATTTTTACCTGTAACCTGAGAATAACACTAAGGTTGTAAAGATTAAGGTTTATTTTATGAATTTAAGAAATGATGTCAAACAGCTAGAATAATGCCTGATATATACACTTCTTGATAATTACTGGAAACTCCAAGGTATGGAACCAAACCTACTTATCTTGGCCCTCAGACATCTATGAACTAAAATGTTCACTGAACTAAAATGTTGCAGGGAAAATATCTATAAACTTAACTACATATAACTAGTAAAGCTACAGAACAGAGAGCCTAATCTTTAGATTTTTAAGTGCAGGTTCCTCTTTTGTAGGTGAAAAATAGTAAGGCCTGAAGATTAATGGATCTTTCTCAAGGTCAAGCAGCTAGTGAGTGGCAGGGAAGGAGGAGGACTGGGGATGTTGACTCCAGTGGTTCATGGTCTCTTCCTGAACAAGGAAGTGGGAAAACAGAGTTTCTTTATGTTCATCAGAAAATAAACTGTACAAAAAAGTTGTGACAATGAGAAAACATCCCATTTTTCAGAGGGGTTATATATTTTTCTTAATTATTGCTAATTTTATTTATAAAGAGGTTCTGGGGAGAAAGTAAAAGAAAACAAAACACAGAATAACAATGTCTTGGAAATAATTCTGAAAAAAGAAAAAAATTTCTAGGATAGAAAACAGCTTATCTCATAAAGAAACTATGCACTTGAAGAAAGCAGTACAATTTTTCCTTTTGCTTTGCCACCTGCCTAAATGGCACTTCTTGTTTGCATTACTGTTCCTATAAAGTTACTGAGTCAAACCCTATACTTCATTTCATTTTAAAAAAATGGTAAAGCTACAAAACAAAGTAGAGAGAAAGCAAAAATTGCCATAATCACCTTCAAATATGTTTGAAATGAAGTTTGTCATAATTCCTTTCATCTCATAATGTAAGCGTAAGAAATTAAATACTGTAAAATGTTAATGTATCATGACAATAAGGGTTATGAGACAGCTGGCACATCATACAGCCAAACTGAAAAGTTACTGTATTAGAAAGAAAAACTCTCAAGAGCAACCACAGTTTAGCTCATCCCTCCCTGGTATGGATCTGAGGGGTATCCTGACAAACCAGTTTTCCATAAAAGCATGCCTATCCAATTTGCCAAAAAGACATTTCTGTTTCCCCCAGATGAAGACTTCTTTTCATTATTAAAATTTCTTTTAATGAAGGCAAGGAACTCAAAAACGTTCTAATGGCATTAAAGTTACTACATGATCAGCATCAGTTTTCAATAGCAGAGCACATTCCTCATTTAAAAATAGCTCCACCAAGCTGGGTGCGGTGGCACACGCCTGTGATCCCAGCACTTAGGGAGGTTGAGACAGGAGAATCTCAAGTTCAAAACCAGCCTCAGCAACGGCAAGGCGCTAAGCAACTCAGTGAGACCCTGTCTCTACAGAAAACACAAAATAGGGCTGAGGATGTGGCTAAGTGGTCAAGTGCCCCTGAGTTCAATCTCCAGTACGAAGAAGAAAAAAAAAATAGCTCCATCAAACATACTGCCTGACCTGAAATGCAGACCAGAGTTATACCTCTGGATCCAATCATGCAATGGAAACATGTCATAAAAGGCCAGGTACTCCAGGAGTTGGAAATGTTACCCTAGGCAAAGAACTTGCATCAAGATAAGGACTGAAATACATTAATGTGCATGATTTAGCTCTAGAAGTAAAATCACCAGATATCATGGAGTCTGGCAAGAGCATGCCAAAAGATGCAGAGATGATGGCACAAATCCTGACAGATATGGGGATGACAGAAGATGAGCCAAGAGTTATAAATCAAGATGGAAGCAGTGGCGCATGCTTGTAATCCCAGCAGCTGGGGAAGCTGAGACAGGAGGATCACAAGTTCAAAGCCAGCCGCAGCAACGGCGAGGCACTAAGCAACTCAGTGAGACCCTGTCTCTAAATAAAATACAAAATAAGACTGGGGATGTGGCTCAATGGTCGAGTGCCCGAGTTCAATCCCCAGTACCCAAAAAAAAGAGTTATAAATCAGATGTTAGAATTTTGCCTTCTAGCACGTGTCTAGAATTCTAGATGATGCTAAAATTTATTCCAGACATGCTAAGAAAGTAACTGTTGATGCAGATGATGTGCAACTGGCAATCCAGTATCAAGCTAACCAGTCTTTTATCTCTCCTCCCCCGAGAGATGTTTTTATTAGATATATTCAGGTCCTAAGATTGCCTCCTGACAGATACTACTTAATAGCTCCAAACTATAGGTTCAAGTCTTTCCAAAATCTACTAGCAGGAAGAATAACAGTTCCACAATTAAGTATTGGTTCAGTTATTAGCAGACCAAGTTACTCCCACACTAGGCACACCAACCTCACAAACCATGTCTGTTTCAACTGAGGTAGGGACTCCAATGTCTCTAACAGGGCAAAGGTTTACAGTCCTCTGCTGTAAAAGCAATTCCTGCAACAGCAGTTCAAAATGTTCTGATTAATCCTTCATTAATTGGACCCAAAAACATTCTTATTACCACTAATATTGAATCAACACAAAATACTGCCAATGAATCATCAAATGCATTGAAAAGAAAATGTGAAGATGATGATGATGATGACGACGACGACGATGACGATGACGACGACTATGATGATTTGTAATCTGGCTTTGACCCATGTAACCTGTATACTTGGTCTTGAATCCATTGTACTGAAATTGAAGAAACAATGCTAGATGTTTTCAAGTTGTGTTTTAGAAAATTTAAATAGTATTTAATGAGTAAGTACTAGTTACTATTCTTCTCAATTGAAATGTTGAATATTCTTCAATAGATTCAGTAATGGTTTTTCACCAGCCTTTATGTATAAAAACTAAAGCTGTTCACTGATTTGATTGTGGAAAATAAATATATAAAAAGAGCTCCATCATCTCATCACAGGAAGAAAGTGAATCCATCATTCTTCTTAAAACTTCCCATACAAATGTATGGGAAAACATCATTTTACTCAAAGTTTATGCTATCTTACCATCCAACTGAAAAAGTTAAGTCTCTACTTCTTTTTTGGGGGGGGGGTATTGGGGATTGAACTTAGGGGTGTTTGACCACTGAGCCTCATCCCCAGTCTTATTTTTGTATTTTATTTAGAGACAGGGTCTCACTGAGTTGCTTAGCGCCTGCCGTTGCTGAGGCTGCCTTTGAACTCGGAATTCTCCTGTCTCAGCCTCACAGAGGGCTGGGATTACAGGTGTGCACCACCACGCCCAGCTAAGTCTCTACTTATTTGGATATCTGAACGCTATTTTTTAAAAGACTGAAGCATGTATTATATCATCACACAAAAGAGATATGTGTCTTTGTAGCAATAGTTAAGGCTATAGTGTTACTGTGACTTAAGAGTTAGAAATGTATTATTTGGATGCTTATGCTTCAGACTGTTTATTTGCCTTTCTGAAGCAGTACCTAGATTTAAGTTTTCATGTAAAACAGTCCAAAAGGCAAAAGAAAATACACAAAATGAAACCTGAGAGTGATCCTATGGAGAAGTGGCATTCTAAAGTCTGAAAAGGTGTAGAATCAATGGGACAAGGAGACAATTGCTGGGAGGACATTCTAATTTGACTTTCCACCGTGCTGACAAATGTGGGCTTTTACCTAGCACACTGTAGAAATTCAAGAAATGCTCACTGAGCAGGAGTTCTAAGGAAAAAGTTAAATGTTCTGCTCCAATTTCACACTGGAGAACTCAGCACTGTCCCAATGGACAGCAGCAGAATAAGCCCCTCTATGGGACGCTGGAGGCTTGGTTTCCACTTTCCCAAGGTGAGCAGGTAATAGTCATCTTCTAGGAACCTCCACTCCTCATTTAAAACCCAGAGTCAAGATTTAACCCTCAAGGAATTTTTCTTTAATTTACTTATTCTACTTAGGTATACATGATAGCAGAATGTATTTTGATTCATTGTGCACAAATGGAGCACAACTTTCCATTTTTCTGGTTGTACATAATGTAGAATCACACCATATATGTAGTCATACATGAAGCTAGGGCAATGATGTCCACCTCATTCCACCATCTTTCCTACCCCCATGTCCCCTCCTCTTTGACCAAAGTTCTCCCATTCTTCCCATGCCCCCCCCCCATTATGGATTAGCATCCACTTATCAAAGAGAACATTCAGCGTTTGGTTTTTGGGGATTGGCTTACTTCACTTAGCATGATGTTCTCCAATTCCATCCATTTACCTGCAAATGCCATAATTTTATTCTCTTTTACTGCTGAGTAATATTCCATTGTGTATATATACCACAGTTTCTTTATCCAGTCATCTATCGAAGGGCATCTAGATTGGTTCCACAGTTTAGCTATTGTGAATTGAGCTGCTATAAACATTGAAGTGGCTGCATCACTGTAGTATGCTGTTTTTAAGTCCTTTGGGTACAGATGAAGTAGTGGGATAGCTGGGTCAAATGGTGGTTCCATTCCAAGTTTAGGAATACTGCTTTCCAGATTGGTTGTACCAATTTGCAGTCTCACCAGCAACTCTCAAGGAATTTTTAAATATTATAAGTTATGTAAATGAAAATATGCTTACAAAAAAATGAGGGGCCATTTTCTTCGTAGGCAGGAAAAAAATCCATTTCTCTCCGATCACATACAGAGCCTTTCTTAAGCAAGAAATTCTTTCCTCAAAAATTTTCTTTCCTGAGCTCAGTGTTGTGTTCAAAGTTGTGTAACTATTATTTGCTCCTACAGCCCAGCTGAAACGGTCCATTGAACCATTTTTTTCCATTCTTCAAGTCATTGTAAAACAAAAACTTAGTCTCCTTTGAAAATCAGTCAGAAAACAAAATAAAATAAAACCATCACTTGGGACTGCAATCTAAAATTAAAGTTACTCTTCAAGTCTCCAACAGTTCCATTCACTACTGCTTGAAGCCCTGTGTTCTGCCAAACAATACAGAATGGGAACATGATTCTTCTTCTTTTTTTTATTTTTTGGTACCAGGGATTAAACTCAAGGCACCCAACCACTGAGCCATATTCCCAACCCTATTTTGTATTTTATTTAGAGACACGGTCTCATGGAGTTGCTTAGCACCCTGCTGTTGTTGAGGCTGGCTATGAACTCTCAAACCTCCTGCCTCAGCCTCCCAAGCCACTGGGATTACAAGCATGCACTACTGCACCTGGCACAATTCTTCTTAAAACTTCAGAATCACCATAAATTTTCACTTTGCAAGAGATCTTAAATTATTTTCCCCTCCCTCCTCCATTCCAATAACAGGAATAAGGAAAAATACCCAGTAGTAAATAGCCCAACTTTTCTTATGCTACAAAAAACACTTAAAAATTCCTTTAAAACGGCACAAAAAGTGGCTTTTTTCATTTTCCAGAAGTCACTGTCATCCTCCAGATGACTTTGACCCTAAAGAACACATTAAGCCAGTGGGAAATAAGTAGCCATTCACGCTTATGCTGATTCAGAGTTAGAAAAGCTGAAAGGACAGGTTGTATACATGCTGTGAAGTATCTTTATGCCACACTTAAGAGTTGGAGTTCATCTAGGAGGTTCTGTGAGAAGATGTTTACACAGGGATGTGAGAAAATGACAGACATAAACTTTAGCAAATAAGAAAAGTTACTTTCAAAACTAGAACTTAAGGTCTTTACCTGGTCATGATCAATATCTGCATCTCCTGTGATCACAATACGTTTCTCAATTCTTGTTTCAGATATTCCACCTTTTACAGTCTAAAGGTTGTTTAAAAAAAAAAAAAGAAAGAACAGCAATCACTAAAGCACTTTTATACAGGCAGAGAAAAGAAAAAGGGAACCCACCTTGACTTTCTGCTCATCATAAAGCCATGCACAATGAATGATGGAAGACTGATGTTCTAGAAACTGACTTTCCTGTATTATTAAGTTCAATATAGAAACCTACTGTTAAAGTTATAGCATCCACACGTATCCCTCAACTGAAAGCAACCCTACAATTAACTTAGTAAGATTCAGGATAGATGAAGATAGGATGAATGTCATTTAATCCAAAGTAATTTGAGATATTGTTATAATTTCCTGATTTTCTTCATTCTCACTTGGCCAGTTTTTAAAAGGGAAAAGAAAAAGAAGAAATAACTGGTATTTGTAGAGTTCAGAGTAATTTTAACAATTCCAGTATCAGTTTTAGATTCAGGAAACTGATATTATAACTTTAATTGCTTGGTTCTAGTCATACAAATTCATGTGGTAATTCTGTTCATTTGATTTAATACAATAAAATAGGATTTGGCTTAAGATAGGGAAGACATTGAGATTCTCATTAAATGTGTGATTTTGATCTCGGTTGTGCATGTGACTGAGCATAGGGACATGGAACATGGTTGTGCAAAAGTGTGGTGAGACCTGGGGGAAGGAGATCCTGAGTGAACTGCTCACAGTTACTGGCTTGGGTGTAACCTGGGATGCACTGGAGAAAGCCTAGGAGGTCAACAGCCTGTGACCTTCTAAACAGACAATGGGAAAATACCACATGGTCCTGAGAAAATACATATCCACCCTTGCCAACTCTAACAAATGTACAGACTGTCACAGTGATGGCATTTTACTGTAACAAGTAAGACTTACCACTAGCATTAGTAACTTGATATGCTTTAAAATGAGCACTGGTGGCACAATTTATGTGGCATTTTTTAACATACATAGTTTTTTTGTTTCTGTTGCTTTTTTTTTTTTTAATTATTGATGAATTGATGAACCCAGGGTGGGAAGGACACAAGGGACACATTTAAGACCTTTAAATATTAATCAAATATGAAAAGTAGAAGCGAAAGGAAATACTAGAAAATAAGACTTAAGTTAGAAATCTAATGACCTGGAAGCTCCTAAAAATAATTCTGGGTTTCCCTAGATCTGAAGGGGGCCATGGTATTTATGCTGGCAAGCCAGGGTCCACCTGGTTATTTGGTGTTAAACACTTAAAGAATGATCTGGGTTATGCCCCCCAAACTGACAAATATCTTAAATAAACATGGGAAATTTTACAGCTTATCAAATGATCTCTGCTCTTGTAGCCATCTTAATTACAGCTATTCATAATATATTTTTACCCCCTTGTACTTTACAATATTGGAATTTGGTTTAAATACATGTCAATGGAGGCTAATTTCTCAGTTACTTTAAATCAAGGCATTTTTTATTCCACTGGCACTGTCTGTATTACTTGGAGGTGAGTATAGGAACAAAGAAACGATTCAGAAAAGATCCTGTTTGCAATGTACCATCCTCTCCCTAAGATTCCCCTGGACTGCTTTACCTTGGTGATGTGTGTGGTTGTCGTTGTCGACACGGACTCAGATGTGATGGTTTGTGCGGTCAGTAACGTGCCCGAATCACCACCAGCCCCGCCATCAATCTTTGGATAGTTGAGGGAAAAATACAAAGTAATGCTTAACTTCCATCATGTTGTCAGAGAACCCCTCCCCGTTGAATATGCATCTTCTAAAAATCTATATGGTCTGCAGAAGATGCTATCCGCCTATCCTTTGCATGTCTGTAGTGATAGTTTATGGTCCAGGAGAGTGGCTGGCATTTAAAACAGAGGAGAGGCAAAGGCCAAGTGCACATGAAGCAGCAAACCCTGTGGGTAGAAAGAAGAGGAAGAACAGAAGTAGAAGGTGGGAGGGAAAGCTACACAGGACTCAAGAGAATTTGTCTGAGGAACATTTACAGAAGCTAGAAAAGAAAACTAGAGAGGCAGGCAGGGAAGTTTCCACAGTGACCAGAAGTGCTGAGTTTGTTATTGTCTTTTAAGCACAGGTGGGTAAAAATAGATAAACATTTTCTCAGATTACTAAGCAACAGAGCCCAAGAGACACTGAGCCTCAGTGATTTGGTTATCTTCTTGTCTCTAGATTATTTTTTTAAAACTACATAATCACTATAATAGTTTGTGTATTGTGAGCATACATATTAGTACATATTTCTACACTGCTGTCCGCATGTTCTCTCTATATATATAAAACATATAAATTCCATGCATATATTAAAATAGGTTTTATTTTAATTTGCTTGATACTGGAAGAGGTAGAAAGTTCTAGACTTTACCAGAGCAAATAAAAGAAATTAAGAGCCTAACAGTTTATGTTAACATCAAATATATTTGTCTTCCATTTTCTGACACTGGAAAATCTAGAGCCTTTTTGACCAAGCTAAAGAAAATTTCTCTCAAATGTGCATTGGGTACCTGTATTTCTTTTACTTACCACAATAAAGACACGAGTAATGCTCCCACACAAATACCCATAAGAAACCTATGTTTCATGTATTTATATGGAATCTATGCACACATGGGTAAGTAATTTTAGAAAATGTTCCACCCATGCAGACATTAAACCTTTCTGGTGGTGCTGGAGATTGAACCCAGGGACTTTTGCATGTTAGGCAAGTTCTCTACCACTGAGCTACATTCCCAGAATAAATATTTGGAGAGGGCAATAACCTGCCATGCTCCACATGGTACAATCCCACTTAGAAGGTCAAACTTTCCAGTAGAGAAAATATTTATCATATATATTTTTAAACAGTTCCTTCTGAAATGATGTACTCTTTCCTTTTTGTTATTCTTAAAGTTAGACACTGTAATGCTTATTTAAAATCTTTACAGAAAAAGTCTAAAGACCTAAAATCAAATACACAAATCTGGTAATTATTTAGACACAGTATCACAGGTCACGTATGAATGACTACGTATGTTTAAAAGAAAATAATCCAACATGAAGAAGGAGGGAGAATATGTGTGTGTTTGTGTGTGTTACTTGCAGGACAGTGAGTTGATATGGATCTGTTTTCATGGAATTTAGAGCAAAGAAAAAAGCCCATCTGTTTTAAACCACAAAATATATCAGAATCAGGAAATTTCACAAGACAATCTATTTCTAAGTGTATACAAACATTTTTGGACACAAGCCAGAAATGCCTTAAAATAATACATGAAATTCACAGTTTGTTCTAAATAAAATATATAGTCCCCCTATAATTACTGGGTTGCCAATTTGATTGCAGCTCTGTCTCAATCTGAGAGCAACATAGCAATGTTGTTGGGGGAGCAGTTATAAAATGGATATATGAAAAGCTAAGTCAAAGCCAGGTACATGTAAAGGAGAAGACACTGAAAGCAGAAACAGATATACTAAGTAAAAATGAACTCAAATAGTCCAAATCTTGAGCTTTTGTACCTGTGGAGATTCATATGTGATGGTTTTGGTCTCAGTTTGAACAATAGGGACTTCCTTGGTGGAGATTTCTGTCCTTTGTGAGGCATCAGAAATTGTTACCATCTCTGTTTTTACCACTGGTGGCTGAGGTGAAAAAGGAAGGCAAAAATAAATTCTAGAGGTAATAAAGTAAAAGTACTTAAAGGAACCTTCAAGAATAAATTGTTTAAGAAACATATCCAAACATACACTCATACACAAAAGAAAAAAAAAGTAAATAACGTAAAACAAAAGATATGAAAGAAAAGCTTTCCTTCGAATATATCATACACACGTACATTGGTACGTGCATGTGTGTGCATACACATAAAAAAATAAGCTAACATGGCAATTCCCTAATCATGTTATTCTTCAAATTATGATGGTCCCTAACTACTACAGTGACATACGTATATTCCTTACTTTGGGAAAGTAATAATAATATTGAAAAAAAATTGAAAACAACTCAAAGTGAATTTATCTTGATTGCTACAGCAATTTAAATAACCCCAGAGTTTATGTGAAGTCTCATTGTTTTTAATTAGCATGCCAGCTAGGTAGGCTCTAGTAGGGTTCTCTTCCACCCAAAAGACACCATTTACAGAAAGGATATCTTGAAGAGTGATTGTTTCATTCATCATTGCCTAAAATTTTGCAGTGTTTCTTCTGTATTACATGTTAAAATGTTGTATCTAGAATTTCTCCATTAATGTTATAACAATGCTTTAACAATTTAAAACGTGAGAGGTTCAACGGTCTATTAACAGTGTACTCTGTTGAGCATGCATATTTAGTACAACATCAGACTATAATACTACTACTAAAACACTATAGTACTGTCTTTGAGAGAAAATTCCCAACAGGTATAATTATTTAAAGAGGAACAATCATATATCAAATGCAGAAAATAATCAAAGACTCTTAAAACATCTTCTCTAAAGTGAAACATAATGTTTAAAAGTGACACAGTAAAAATCCATTTAATCATTTCAAAACAGTCACTTCAAGATTTTCCACCCATCAGACAGAGCAAATGTGAATAAATCCCTATACTGAGGGCATTTTAGAATTAAGAAGCATTCCCATGGAAGTGAACCCTCCCCCTCAGCCTAACTCACTGCACCTAATGACCAAGACTTAATCTAAGTGGACTGTGGGAAGTTTCCTTTCTTGAAAAGAAAAAAACTCATATCCATGTAGATAATTCACAATACATACATAATCAGTTTGCAAAGACATGATCTAAGGACAGAATGAGAAGAGAAGGGTTCCCTCCTCCTACTGAACAGTTTAGCCTCTGGCTGCCTAAAAGGAAGGAAAAGAATCCAAACCACAGAATCCAATCCCTGGAATCTAAAAACAGAAATCACAGCAGCTTTCAAGAAACACTGTTCTCATCACTGCAGGATGCTACACTCAGAGCATCACAGTAATCAGAGCCTGCTGTCAGTTCTAAAAACCTTTAGTTGAGAGAGAATGAGTCCAAAAGTCAAATCAAATCATGACAACAGGAGCACATTCATTCATATTGACCATTTTCTCAACATTACACATACATTTTTCTAATTAAACCAATGGGAAAAAAAGGCATTTAGTTTGAGAAAGCAGTGCAAATAAAGACAAAACAATTGGAAGAATTCAAAACATGCAAAGAAAACTTAAATATGCAGTGGCAAGGAAAAAATGATGAGGTGATTGTAGGAAAGTTTACCCTACAGGTGATCCAGTGGCAGTAGAGAAGCTAGAAACCATGAACTGAGCTGGCAGAAAATCTACAAGAATTGCATTCCCCCTTCTTCCCATGAGAGAAAAATTCTTGTTGAAAAAGCTGAAGAATTGGGAAGACAGGCGAAGAAGAAAGGCAGGTGTTTCCCACCTGAGAAATAGCTCTATAGCTTAGCGCCCACTTGGAACTCCCATTTACCTCTGAACAACAAATAATTTGTGGCAAAACATCAATGTCAACATGAGACACCTCTCCATTAACTTTATGTTGCTCTTCCTCTGTTTCTTCTCTCATGTCTTGCTTAATCGTGCCTTCGTTTATACTCTTCTCTGCAGATAGCTTTTGGGCAACTACATTCTCCTGGGCCACTGTTTCTACTGTGATTACACTGGCACCTGCTTGTCTGCCCGGGCTGGCTTCGGGCACTGCTTCCTCCCTCTCTACTACCTTGGCTGCTCGGCTGGGCTCTTCCTCCGCCTCTTCTTCATACTCCTCCTGATCTTCCCTTAGAGTGCCCTCGGTCACATGGTGGTGGGGTCGGTACTCTCCCACATCTTCCTCCTCACTCTCACTGCTGCTGCTGCTCTCAGAAGACAGGGAGGTGGAGTCTTTTTGTGTCACAGGCTCCACCTTACGAATCTCCCCAGGACCACTCCCAGGTGATATCTCTTTACCATTCATTTCTTCTGTGATTACTCTTTCGTCTTTCCCAACCTCTGCCTGCTTCTTCTCCTCCACTACATTCAGAGTCTCATGTGAACTCTGTACGAAAAAAAAGATGGATGAGGGAAAACAAAAATATATGAATAAACAAAAACAACGGAAACCCAAATTAAGTGATGGCAGATTCATGTCATGGAGAAAAACAAAGATGAATATGATGGCTGACTGAAAGGGAAGCAGGGAAAACGTGAGGGGGATGAGAGGCGTCAGGCAATGTGTTAACATGGAAAAGGGGAGAACCTTAACAGCATCCCTGGCTCCAGTGCAAGGACCTTCTGACGCAGGAGCACGTGTCTGCGGAACAAAAAGCAACCAAGGACACAAATCAATAAGGTGTTACCTCAACAACCACCAAAACAGACATCTGACACCGCAACACAGAACAGCAAGAATGAACATCTAGGAAAACCTCTGCTCAAGGTCACATAGAGGACAGTCAAGACAAATGCCAAAAAGCATATAAAAACAAACAAAAACACAAAAACAGCTAGCATTCTCCCAAACAAAGCATTTATTTATAATTTATATCTACAAGGACCACTTATGTCAAGTGTCATGTGTATGCATACACACACGTATAAAAGCTTACTAATCATTTAAAGGGATAAAATGTGAAAACTCAACAGTTGTGGCTTTAATTAAACTCTAGAACCTAGGCTGGAACCCTGATTCCTCAATAAACATAACATTCAAGAAAATGGTACCTATAATTGTTTGCTGGTACTTTTTAAAAATAGCTTTATTAGCAAAATTATAGTTGGCTTCATATAGCTATCAAAATAAAAATGTTCATTTCAAAGATGGTCAATAACATCCCAAATATTATACATGAGGGCAGATGTCAATGATAGCCCCAAGTATTTTCTCTTACAATTTAGTTCCTTCACTAGCATCTTTGAAATCTGAAATGGACTGACATTATTATTGGAGATATTCATTCCTATTCCCTAAAGACATGTTCTTCTTGGGAGTAAAGTAATCTATTCTATTTGAGTAATACAGTATCTAAATGTTTGACAAATACCTGTCAACTGAACACATTAGTACTGTATTTCATCACATAATTGTTGCCACTGCATTAATGGTGTTCACAAGTATCACAAGTATTTTGTCTTAATTTTAAGACAATTCAATAATAAATAATTTTAAGCAATGCCAGCACAATTTAAAAAAACACCTTCACATCCTACTTATTTTGGAAAAACAAAGTTTGGCATAAAATTTGCAACAATTATGCAGAGAAATAAGGTAATGCAAATTACTGTGCTACGGTATTAACTAGGATAGAAACTTTTCTTTCTTAAACAGGACTTCATTTTTGAAGCTTCAAATTTCCTTACATTTATATTTTTTAAAAAAGACTCCTTTACATTCATTTAAGTAAAGCATGACAGCTTTTTTTGACTACTGGCACTACTGATAGTTATGATTAAAAATAATTCAGCAGCCCTACTTATCCAAAAGGTTACCTCCATGCTGAATGCAGAAGGGCTCTGTGCCTCTGAACCCTCTGGACACTGTTGTGAAACTGCCGAGGCTAACTGTGGTAACAGATACCAGGATTTCACACTCATCTGCCCCAGCTGCAGGACAACTAGAGCTAAAGGTACTCAATGGCAAATTTGTTTGCAGCATCTATCAACATACACTCACAAGCTCTTTTTGATCTGTTCTGTTATTTTTAAATGTTTGGTAAGGGCATATTTGAGTTGCTCAAAATTTAAACCATGTAAATCATTTGACCAATGGAACAAACAGAACCATCCTTCCAGTTTTATTGAAAACCAGGAAGTTTTACACATTAAATGGAAAAATAATCTATTTTTATAAGCAGGTAACACTTAACTGTAACTACTTATAAATTCCTGTATAAATAAAGATATCCAGTAATCAGAATATTTCTAAATCAGACATTTCATGATTACTACAAGTAAATGAATTATTCTTACTTAACCTCAAATGGCTGCATAGGTTCTGCTCAAGTTTCAGGATCATTCAAAAAACAATGATTTCACTGATATGGCAGGCACTTCAAGTTTTTTCATATAAACAGAATTTTTAAAATGAACCATCAGAAGATGCCTGAGATTTGGGTTTGAAAACTTGAACTCTGCAAAGCCTCCTTAGCTCTGCTTATTTGAGTCTTTCCTTCTGCTTAACACCTCAGGCTCCAGACCTTCATGGTTTAAGTGATTCCCTGAATTTAGGCAGAATTTTTGTTTCTGTGTTTGACCAAAAGCAGCAGAAGAAACATCCAATCAATTTCTTTTCCTCATGTCCAAACTCAGTCACTGTTCCTTCAATGTTTCTCCCAAAGAGTTTTAATTTCACCAATGAAAGCACTGGAGGGAAGGGGGCTTGAATATTCAAAAAATGAAAATCACTGTCATATGTGGCTTTTAGTAACAGGGGAAACAAAGTAAAATGCACCTCAGGCAAGTGTGAGAAGGGCGAGGAGGAAAGCTTTTCTCTAGGAGGTGCATTAGGGTTCACAAGAGCGCCCTCTGCTGTCCAAGTGGTGGTTGAAGGGAAGTTGGCTTTCATGCTATCAGAAAAGCCCTTTCCACTAAACAAAATTGATGTTATCTCCTCTTCTAGGCTCTAGAGGTATCAGAAAAGGAAGAGCAAAGAATTAACAATACATCAGAACAGACAGCAGTGACCTACTGGAATAAAGGTAAGGTTACACAAGAAAGAATAATAGAACAGCATAAAACAAAAAAAGATGAGAATTTTGAAGATTCTGCAGCAGTACATGGAAGTGTTTGAACACAAGCTTTTCCACCTTGCTTGAAAATCTTTGGTAACTGCAACCTACAGAAACCAGCTAAAACTCGGTTTTATTGCTGAATCTTTATCACAAAGAGCACAACCTCTCTCTCCACCAAACACTATTGCACATGTTCTGGGTACTTTCTCAGTCTCTCTGCACAGAACGGCCTCTTCAGTGGCTCTACACCCGAGATTCTTCTATCTATACTAGAGTGTGGATGACCCATCGCTCCTACCCCTAAGGCCCTTCCCTATACATTCATGTCTTTCAGATTTTGCCATTAACAGGCCATGTTTTGTGTGAGGCCTTCCCTAATCATCCAGGGATCACTATGATCATTTCCCCTCTGCACATGACTTTGTGCAACATTCTTGACAGCAACCCACAGTAATTTTCGCAGGCATGCTAAGTATTCTATGCAATGAAAAGAATTGTCTTTTGGGCGGGGGGTGGAGGGCAGGAAAAGGAAAAATTTTAGAAAGATAAACCCAGAACTGAAAACTCAGTGAGCAATATGAAAATCATTGGTCTCTAAAAAATTAAGGCAAATTTAAGTTTCACATTTTTGTTCCTTAAACAATGGTTCCTAACCTGCTTGAGGGAACAACAGGAAAGCTGGGTACTGTCCTTAGAATCTTGGAATGCCACTAAAAAGAGTCAAGATGAAGTGTCCTCATGTCAGAAGTATAAGACAATTCTTAATAAATCCCACTCTTCAGATATCTTTAAACATATATATATGATTAGTGACACATTCCTTCCAACAGTGAACAAACAGGGATGAGGAGGGGAAGATGGTAAATGCTTGCAATATTCAGAAAAGAAAAAAGCTTCCAGAGTGATTCAGTTCAATTATAATCCCGATGATGACATCATCTCTAGGGGTAAGTAAGGGTTAGGTAGAAAGGGAGTCCTTCCCAATAAGAGAATACTGGGGAATTTAAGTAAGTGTCACACATTTAATTGTCAATAAAATACCTTCAAAGCACCTGAAAACTACTGTCTAGGTAATCTCTGTTAGACTCAAAAATACTATATACATGTTATCATAATTCTCATAACACATAATAAATACACAATTAACTTATTTATCAAGGACTAAATAACTTGGTTTCCAATTTTTTGTTCTAGTCTCAAAATCATTTGCTTTCAAACCAAAACTATTTTGAAAGTTCAGTGCACCTATTTTTTTTAAACAAGAAACTATTACTGCTTATAAAAAACCTATAAAACCCATACATGGGAATTTGAAAAATTTGGTCAAATTATATACTTGCACATAATCTTTGATTTTGCATTTCAATAAGGAATACAATTCAAAGATAAATGAGAAACCTGCAAAATCAATAGCAAAAAGAAGATACAGATATGAGGACAGAAATTAAAAAGGTATTCTGAGGAACCAGGGGATGAGAGGGGAACAAGGGAAGTATAAGGAGTACTGGATATTGGCCAACTTATATCATTATATTGTGTGCATGCATAAATGTAACAAATCCCATCATTACGTACAACTATAATGCACCAATAAAAAATGCTAGAAAAAAAGAAATTGTTAAAGTCAAAACACTGCAGTAGACTCACTGCTCACAGACTTTGAATTAATAATAGCAGTATGTTATTTCAGGAAAAAAATATATGCCATGTATTTAACATATTCCTGGGGTGAATAAATGAATGTACTTAGAACAATCTACATGCATGGCAAATAAGTATGTATTTTCTCGCATGTGTTAGAAAGGAAAAGAACAGAAAAAATCTGCAACTTCAAGTGCAAATAAGCTATTTAGGAGCTTTTCCTGATTTACATTCCACGTAAGTTCACTTTACTATAATATCTACAAGGTATTTTATCGTGTACATTTTTTTTTTTTTTTGGTACTGGGGATTTTGAACTCAGGGGTACTCAACCACTGAGTCACTTCCCTAGGCCTTTTTTTATTTTATTTAGACAGGGTTTCACTGAGTTGCTAAGTGCCTTGCCGTTGCCATGGCTGGATTTGAACTCAAAATCCTCCTACTTCACCCTCCCAAGCCACTGGGCATGTGCCACCATGCCCAGATATATTGTAAATTTCTAAAACATGAGATGCAGAAAAATAATTTTAAACATCTTCACCAAAATCCCAGGTTCCTAGTGCAGAAGTCCAAAGACATCACTCTAAATTGGATCAAATGATGCCATTTGACTTGCTTCTGCAAGACAGATGTTTACAAATATATAATATGATATTAAAATCTTTATTACACACATACTGTCTAACTGGCTTTGGATCTCAAGCTAACCTTTAAAGTTTTGTGTGTGTGTGTGTTGTGTGTGTGTGTATACCACTTGCTTTGAGTATGACATTTTTGTCATTTCCAGTGTTCTGGAAATTATTTCATCTCCAATGGACCTCAAAGTCCTTGAGGGAATTTTCACATAGTTTCCCTCCTCTTCCACTCCACTGTACATCTAGTGATTACTCTTTATTGATTAATAAAATCTACTTTACAGAAGGGAAATATTTTATCACTGATCTCTTCTCTCATTTATACTCCCTATAAAGACAATCCATTTCTTATCCAGTGCCAGGATTTCTGTCTGACACATACAAAATTACACCAAGACTCACCTTAAAAAATCTCCAATGGCTTCCCATCATTCCTATAACAATTCTAAACTATTAATATAATTTTTAAGACCCTGACATGATGTGTGGGTCTGATTTCTTTGACCTTCATCTTCCGTTATGCTCAGCCTTATTCACTAGATCCTTGTCATTTGGTCTTTCAGTTTCTCAAACAAGTTCCTGCCTTGGGTGTTACATCTGCTCTTCCCTACACATGGAAAAGTCTTGACATGTCCACCTCCTTGCCATCATCAAGGTCTCAACTCAATTAGCACGTCCCCCCAACCACAATGGTAAAGCAGCTTCCCAATCCCTTTCTAACACAATCCTGTATTTTTTTGCCTTCTTAACAGTTCCTTCTTGGTACCTGAAATTCTCTTTACTAATGTACATCTGCTATCTCTACCACTAGACTCAACTTCCCAGGCTGACCAGATGGCTAAGCATAATCCATTTAATTAGAAGAATGAGAATATAAAAGTGCTAGAAAATAACTTCCATGTTAATGTCAGGCATTTCATATATACAGCAAGAGAGAGATGAAGAGAGGCTGCTATGGTACAAAGTCTTTTTTCCATTAAAAGTCTTAAAAGTAAAAATTCAGGTTTTCATATGTGATTAGTAAACTAGAAACCTAAAGCACATATAATTTGTTATTTTAACAGAACAGTGAGCATAAGAGTTATACAGTGCATTTTCACATGAAATTATAGTTTCCCAACTGTCAGCCACATACATCAAACTAGGAATCATTTATTATCTAAACTGGTTGGTATTTCTTCATTTCAAATTTTTAATTTTCAGGTAAAGTGCTTATGCACCTGCTCAATGATTCTATGCTTCTAAACATGGGCAATCAGTTTTAATCAAAAACTTACTTGAAAAAAATTAAGGCTGATACATAGGAAAAAAGGAATATCTATGGATGTGGACAGAATAAACAGAAAGGGGCAAAAAGCAAGAGTAAATCCAAGGATGCAAGGTGAACACCTTGTCCGCCTCCTGAGCTTTATCTTCAACTGTCCATGCTGCTGCCATCAGGTACTTCTCCTTCATGGACAAAAGATCCTTGAAAAGATGGTCTCCTTTTCTCTATTGTTTTAAACAACAGACACAATCAACAAATAAGACACATACATTACACCTATAGCAACACAAACATAAAAACAACCATGTGAGTCTGTGGAATAAGCCAGATGAAGTGGCACATAAGGCAGGCTAAAATCTTAGCATGTCATCAGACACTTTTTCCAGAAAACTCTAGAGCAGATTGCTAATATTGGTATTATCTTCGGGAAATCTGAAAAATTTAGGTGGTATCTACTCTATCATACATGGCGTTTTAAAACTTGATATTTTCAAAAGTTTTGTTCTTCAGTTTAAAAATTATTTTTGCCAATCTGTTTTTAAAGTACTATTTTCCTTTCAATGTCACAAAATTTTGAAATTTAGAGCAACAGCAGCTTGGCTTTTTAGGAAAGGTGAATAAAAGCAGCATTAGACTACCTAAATTAAATGTCTACAATTTAACAACATTCAAGCCACACTAGACACTGAAGGGAGAAAGATGAAATTACATATAACATCTTTGTACAATTTTTAAAACTGCAGAATAAATAGAGTATGATCACTGTCTTAAGTATGATGAGCCCATGGAAGTTCCTGGTCAACCAAGGGAGGAATTTAGAAGCATCAGAGAGAAAGAGAGATACATAGGAGTGAAGAGAAAAACATTTGGAGAATTTATTACTTATATTAGTGGTGGAGAAAAGTAAACCGTAGGAAAAAAAAAGACTAAGTGGGGAAAGATATTATGACTGAAAATGTTCCTCAAATGCTATTTATTCTACATATCATTATTGGGAAGTCTGAATATTAAGTTGTATCATACAAAACATTCAACAGGATTCATCAATCTTTAAAGGTAAGTTTTAACTAATCATCCTCATGGCAATGACCTTATTATAAATATGATCCACATTATTTTAGTTATTAATTATTTTTTGTTAACTTCCTTATTTCAAAAGCAATAACTAAGTAGCTTATTAAATATTATGCTATGTTGTCCTGTATAACAATTCATTATTATTAATTTACTTGAATAAAATAGTAAAATTACTCTGAAAATATTTCAAAAGCATTTTGAAACTCATATAATTTACCTAAGAACTAGGCCAATACGTATTACATTGTTAATACATATTTAGTATTTTAAAAAATTGTTAGCAATTATAAAAAATTAAATGGAATATTTTGTAATTTCTGATGATCAACATACAAGTTTAACATCCTAAATTTTACCAAACAAGTGGAGCAAGACATATAACCAACAAACAGCTAGTGACATACCCCTTGTGTCTGTAGGGACAGAGGTGTGATACGTCGTTTTTCCCACTCATTAGGGCGCGGCTCAGGTGTGGATTCCATAAAATTGCGCTTGAGTTCACTAATGCTAGCCTGATGTTTCAGTATGTCCTCCTGGGCCTTATCCAGGTCCTAGCAATATGTAACGTAATGAAGCAGGGGAAATCCAAAAGGAAAAAACCCAGTTGGACAAAAATAAAAAATAAAACCAAAAAATAAGACAAAGCAAACTTATGATTAAAAAAACATAATAAAGCAAGAAAAATGCCAAGTCTCAAAAGCCATAAAACCACCTATTGATAACCCTAATGAGTTCATCAAAATTTGAAAATAAAGCCAATGTATATTTTCATGGTTCGTATTTTAAACATTCTAATTTATTCTGTTTAGAATTTTTTAAAGAATAATAATTCACAATTATTAGAAGGAAGCCATGGAACTGATCACCAAAACGGCTAATAATCCTTCTTTCTGTTGTTGAATTTGAATTGCAGTCTATGACTTTGTTCTTGCAAATTTACCTTTCTACTACTAAAACTGCATTCTGTGAACATAGCAAGTCAAGTACAAAACAGAGAAAGGTAGATTCAGAAGCACACTTGGCCTGAAGGGAAAGCCAGTCCAGAATCATCCAAAAAAAAAAAAGGAAAAACCAAAGGTTGACTTACATCAGGAAATTCTTTTAATCCTTAGGAAATGAAAAAAACCTCTTCCAGAGGTTGATTATTTGGTCTCTCTATAAAATAATGAGCCTCATTCTGGTCTCATGTTATGCCAAGCGCAAACATGGAGCCAGCTGCCTCACACACCAAATAGTCCTTAAACAAAGATGCAAGAAAAACTACCAGGTCAATTTTCATCAGAGTAGGCCCTGATTAATGAAAAGACTGGCTCTGGTAAATAGTACATGTGGCACTTTGTGTTCAGGAAATGGTTATAACTGAATTTAAATGTTTTCATACATTTCAAAAATCACGGGGCCACCTGCAGATTATAGCTTCATCCCACTCCCAAGGGAACAGGTCATGCATCTGATAAAATTAGATAATCCATATTCATGCACAAGCATAGTAGCTCATCTATGAGCTTCTATAGCCATTTGCAAAAACTCATAAAAGTCTAAAAATCTTTGCATGGCATGGGAAAATGACTGTGGCTTGAGAACAGGCACATTTCTTGCGTTTGTTCAAAGCAATGTTACTTATTACACTTTATAGCATTTTAGTAAGTTAAGCAAAAAAATACATTTCCAATAGTTACCAAAGCTGCCAAAAGCAACCAGATTAGTCAGATTACTGAAAAATGCAGTTCTCCACTGAATTCACTGCCACTTACTACCTACAAAGAAAAAAAAAAAACCTGTTCTCATGTGACACGGGGAACATATTTTATATTCCTAATTGGGTAGTTAGGGTTTTTTTCCTTCCTCTTTGTCTCTCTTTTCTCCCTCTCATTTGGTCTTTCTAATCAAAACAATTCAATTAGTTTGTTCTCAAACAGAATACTTCAAGTGGACCACATTACTAATCACATGGGGTTAAAAAAATATATATGGGCATAGATCAACAAATGATTTAATGTCAGATCAATAAATACCTGTTATGCTTAATATATATTAAATGTAGAACTATGTTACTTCAAATTCTATGCCCTAGAGATAATTCATCAGGAAAATAGGCTTATTTGTAGAACAATTCCAAGACTAAAAATAAACTTTGCTCATTTTAGTAAACAGAAAGTAAACAGAACTTTTTCCCAGTTGTCACTTTGAGAACTTCTAGTAGATCTAGTTCTATCTTATTGCCACTTTAAAAGAACCAAGTTGGACTGGTAACATGCGTTCCCAAGTTGAATTTCCCCCATGCATTTCATGCACCGTGCTTGAAGAACATTGCCAGCCAGCCTGTGCGTGACCTCCCGTCCACAGCAGCCTGGCAGCCATTAGGACAGTTGTTTTCTTAGATTATACAAACCTCCAACATTAAATTGCTATGTCTGACATAAATATTATCCCCTTCTACTCTCAAGGAATTTTTCTGTGAAATTAAATCACACACAGGGGGGAAAGGCAAATAAATGTAAGTGTATCACAATCAGCAAGCACCAGAAAGGACCCAGAATTTGAAAGCTCTAAGACTTCAAAATAAAAGAGAAATAAAAATCTTAAGAATTTAGTACCACAATGAACACAGAACTCAAATAAACCCTGAAAATGCATTCCAATACCACCCCAACAGTAATAAAGGCAGGCAGCAGCCACCAGATATTTAACTTCAGGGAAAAACAGCCACCTCTTCCAGCTGTGTTTCCTCTTCTTCCATCTTCGCCTGGAAAGGCAATGTAGCAAGCAGCCAGAAAGAAGGGGAGCTTTAGTGGGAACTCTACCATCAGTAAAGAGAAGCTGTGTTCAAACTTAAATAGCGGAGCATTACCAACCTTCACTGTATGGCCCTCAAGATGCAGAATATTAAGCCACTCTGGTCTTGCGTCACCTACAGTGCTGTACAAATGATGGAAATGATCCTTTGCAAAGTGGAATGGAGAATGGAAGCTTCCCTCTTTCTCCGTCCCTAGATTACACTCTGCTTTTGAATACTTTTTTTACTCAGGAATGAAAATATGAGAGTGCAAATATGGCATAATTCAATCTGCTGTGCTCTGAAATGTCTGAATCAACTAGTAAAGAAACAGATAAAATGACATAAATCGTGTCTTCAGCTTTGTATTGGTTATAAATTTTACATCATTATACTTGTCCTGTCACTAGTTTTTAGATATGGATTTCTTTCCCTGGGAGCAAACTGACTTATTTAGCTACTTTCATATTAAAATGGTAGGTTTAAAAAAAAATTCTTTGAAATATAATCACTTTTCTTATAAAAAAAAATCTTTTATCAAGAATACTTTTTCAGCTGGGCATGGTGGCACTTGCCTGTAATCCCAGCAACTTGGGAAGCTGAGGCAGGAGGATCCTGAGTTCAAAGCCAGTCTCAGCAATTTAGCAAGGATCTAAGCAACTCAGTGAGACCCTGTCTCAAAATAAAATACAAAAAAGGCTGTGGGTATGGCTCAGTGGTTAAGTGCCCCTGAGTTTAATCCCAGGTACCAAAAAATAATAAAATAAGAATAAAAACAAATTGGTCGGGGATGTGGCTTGGTGGTTAAGCACCCCTAGGTTCAATTCACTCTCCCCCCCAAAAAAAACCCTTTCCATAGTTGGGCATTTCTCAACACCTAATGATCCCCCAAAAAATAAATCTGGAAATTTAACATAAATCTGAGTGAATTTTGACACCAGGAAAAGAATGGCAAAAAAGAAAAATATTGATTCTGATATTAAAGGAAAATAATTTTTACAGGTTAATTCATACCATATATTCTTTTCCTTCTTTGCTAGGATGACGGTGTCAAAATGCTTACTTTTGTTTTTGGTAATCACTGATAAGTATTTCTGAGAAGTAAACAGGGAGCTCAGAGTCTTTTTTATCAGAAGTGAAAAATGATACATAGCCATTCAACAATCTGTTAAGAACTATCTTCCAATGCCTTGGTTAAAATTCTATCTTTGGTATTTCTCAGGTAAATTTAAAATTATGGTTTCTCCTACCACACATTCTCACTGCATTTCTTCACATTTCTCTTTAGGTTCATTCTGAACTCTGTGATTTACTCCATGTGTTGACAGTATACACAGGATACAAGATACCAACTCACCAGACCACACTTAGTGAAGTAAAAAAAAAAACAAAAAAAACCACACTGCACATGTTAATATTGACAGACTAAGAAGTGCAGAGGTAGTATGCTTTTGAAAAAAGTTGCCTTATATAGGGGTAAAAATCCTCAAACCAAACACCTAATTTTAAACAAAAGATGAGTAAGAGGCCTAACCTCAGTGTTACATGTCTAAACTCTCAAAAAGCCATGTTTCATTTTTCATACACATTTGTTAAAAGAACAGAATATCTTCCTTATAAAATACCTGACCATTGACTCTTTCAACATAATTACATGATTTAAGGTTGGGAGAAAAAAAAAATCCTAGCTAAAATTCATCTGGCTAGTCCCCAAATGCTGTAATAAAAAGAGACAAGGAGTTTCTGAGATTAGGTATACAAATGTCAGGGGTAAAGGTTACTGATATAGCCTCACAAATGCAAGAACAAGCTTGGATTTTGAATAAGAGAAATAGGATCCTAAGGAGTTCTATTAGTAAATGTCAATTACAGTTATGTCCACTGCATTCTAAGTTCTATTTTAAAATGAAAAGTTCCCATCTTAAAGGAACAGCATTAACATTTATATGCAAAACAGACACACCTATAGATTAAGGACAATACTTAATACTTTCCCTCTCCCCCACTACTTTTGTTAAAAATCTAGTATGATCTAGATATTTACAAAATAATCCTATCACTTTGCTCTCAACTTAAAATGTGTGGGACATGGTCAAAGTATATCAACGCAGAAGTGCCTACACTTACCTCTCATGCACTAAAACATGGTACGTATGAAAATGTGCAGGTGATATTTTGAGGATAATTTGAAATTTATGCACATGTTTACACTCTATATTAGGAGGGATATAAGATGAAGTGCAGTTTGGTTTATTTCACAAAATGAAGTTTATGGAGAAGTGCCAGAAACTGCTTCCTCTTCCACTATTTTGTCATTCAAATCACAGTCATAAGCAGCATTCAAGGAGGTAGCTTTGGCCTCCAGATAGCAGAGGGCTAGAGCCAGAGGAAGAGAAAAGGTGAGAGAAAAAGGAACAGACTGAGACGCAGAGAGAAGTAGCCCAAAGATGAGGATAAGGGAAGGAATGAATGAAGGGGAGGTAATAGGGACATAGTGCTGAACATCTGGAGGGAGGAAGGAAACCCAGAGCTTAGGGAGGCTGGGGAAAGCAAGATACCCATCTTCATCAAGAAGCGAGGGGAAACCAAAGGGAAAACATTTGGAGAAGCTGAAAGATAAGTAACCAAACTCAGAATCCTTATGGTCACCTGCTTTAAGAGTCTTCTCATGCAATGGAGAAGGACAATCAGGCTGAGCAGGGACTACAACAGGATCCAAGACAGAATCCAGTGTGGCAACGTCAGGGTCCCCCTGCTCTGATATTTCACCGGCGGAAAGGAGCTCTAAACTGTCTAGTGTGACCTGGTCAGCCTCCCCAAAAGGGTCCTCCTCTGAAATGTCTGAAAGCAAGTCCACTTCAGGGACTGGCAACAAGTTTGGGAAAAAAGATGAAGCACAACGAATGAGTGGTGAAGGTGGGCACATGCAAGCGGTCTATTTTCAAAAACAAACCCATAAGTGAGTAAGAAATTACACAACATATACATTTAAAGGAAAAATGAATGCAAGAGGGAAAGAGGAAAAAAGAAATGGATAATTAGCGAAAATTTTATAGTTAGAAGATGAATTAAATGATCCATTTTTAAAGAAGAAAATGTCACATAAAACTTATAGATATAAACTAATTTCATTATTACTACATAAACTGATTGCAACTAAATCCTATGAAACTCAAGTCCAATTGCTGACATTCAAAGAATTAGCAAAAAAGCCAGCATAACCAGTCATTTGCTGAAGACAAGATTTCTTGAAATTTAAAAGAACATTTTCTTTTCTTTACAACACACAAGAAAAAAAATTTTTTTAAAAACTAGATATGTCAAATTATTTAATAAATGGAAAAGAACTTTGCTGAAATGCTAAGCTCTTCTGTTTCACATGTAAGTAGTCATTCTCCTAGGTGCCTCTTTAGCATAATTGTTTAAAAAAATTCTGACCATTTCCCAGCAGTCGAAAGTTATCTTGTGAGACACAATTTCTATTATTTTTAACAAAATAATTTTTCAAGATGATAGTCACAAAGTCTTTAATAATGGAATACAAATGATTTGAGTCACCTGTTACATAAAGCACTTGACCTCCATGCTGGGCATTAGAGGTTTTCAGTGCAGGAATTCCTAAGGCACTCACAGGTTATTACTGAAAAATAGAGATCACTTTGGGCATGTCTAGAAATTCATATCAACACAATTAAATTAATCAAGACAAAGGCTATACTTTAAAATCACTTGGAACAAACCAAATATAAGTTTCAAATCATCACAACTTCTACAAAGTGATGGTTCAATTAATAAGATTATTATAAAGCCAAAAAGACCAGTGAATTACTTACTTACATAAATATAAATTACACTGCAATATTTTGCTTTCAACAACAACAAAAACATGGTTAGAAATCAGTCACAACCAGCAAGAGCATACACATATTTTGGAAACTGGGAAATTACAATATATAACATACTATGATAATTTTTAAATATTTGACATCTGAAAATAAACCAGATAGCCTCTGGTCCACATACACACTTAAAACCATGTATTTTACTAATTTACCATACCTTTCCTTCAATGAGTTGCAAATGTGGGGCTTTAGATGGGCTTCTGACATCCCTCCAGCTGTCCCCATCTTGTACCATGGAAGTGCTGACAACTCCAGGGCCATATGCTGAAACCCCCCCAGCAGGGCCAGGAAAATCCTTTATAAGACTTTGGTCCACAACACCAATTGGAGCTGGTAAAAAAAAGAGAGATAATTTTGGATTACTGTAGGATATATGAATGGTAAAGCTTTATGGAACATTTCCCCCTCAAACAGATAAACAGGCAGCATACACACACTAACAGAAATAATAATACTGCTTGATCTCTGAAAATATCAGAATATAAAATAAACTCATTTTTAAACTTTTACCAAAATCTAACAGTATTTTGAATTTTATCCCACTGAACCACACAAGGGTCTCATCAGATTTTTGAAGGATATGCTCCAACCATGGAATTGACCAGTAGGAGGAGCTCTAAGACCAGCTGAACTGAACCAGAGTCAAGGCAAAATGTCTGAATAAAAAATGTAAACAATACTTTAATTTCTCTTTGGTGTTGCCCAGATTTATTTCTGAATCTACCTATTATAATAAATAATTGTCTAATTATTAAAATGATTTGATACAATAAGTTTTAATAAGTATTTCACAAAGGAACCTTTACTTTGAGCACCAGAAGACAATAAATGTTAAGAATCTAAATTCTGTTCAAGTTAAATATTTATCATTATCCTAACATCCCTCTCCTGAATGTCTCAAATCCAATACACAGATAAAAACACCATTGCCCCAGCAAACCTGGTCTTTATGTGCCCCTTTTATCTCTCCCAAAGTTAGGCAGAAACATGTATTATGTTCAAAGTTTTTGCCATACTGCAGATAAATCCAAGACAGCCTCAGACTTCAACAAGGCAAAATGAGTAGCAGGTGACAATCTCTATCTGTAGCTCCCTCCCAAACACGAACTTCCCATGAGGTCTTTTCACCCATATAAAAAGTGCTTTAACTGACATCATGTGGTTTGTTCTGGTTCCCTATCCCCGAGGAAGCCCAACACACACACACACAAAAACCCCTGATGCAAGCTCTTGAAGAATAGGGTCTGTGGGTACTCGACCGCATTGAACTTGGAAGGCATCAAGTGCTTTGAATCTATGTATCATAATCTACACACCCCCACCACTGCTCACCTGCTCTGTCTAAAATTTGCATCTTTCTCAGGCCTTCCTCTTCCATCAAATGCTACTCTCATATTTGTACCTATTTTCTCAAGCCAGGAACCTAGAAGAAATCTAGGAATCTTCCTTTATTCCTTAACACAGCAGGTCCAACAGGGTCCTTGGACATATTTCTAAATGTAGCAGTTCTTCCCACTTCTATTTCTATCACCTCATCTTTTAAGACTTTCTTAGCCCATAAGTACTCATACTTTTGAAAACCCACATTATGCCAGTCACGGTGGGGCACACCTGTAATCCCAGAAGCTCAGGAGGCTGCAACAGGAAGATCAGGAGTTTAAAGCCAGCTTCAACAATGAAAAGGTGCTAAGCTACTCAGTGAGGCCCTATCTCTAAATAAAATATAAAATATGGCTCCAGATATGGCTCAGTGCTCAAGCGCCCTTGAGTTCAATCCCCAGTACAAAAAAAACACCCACAACAAATCATTACACATCAAAACACACTCACATTTTATATCACATATGCTTATTTTCCAGAGTTGTTTTTAAACTTTTGACAAGATTTTACTAATTTTCTCTTAGAAAGTATATATGGCTATGCATAATCTCATGATTTCTTTTTTTAATTAATTTTTTATTTTTTGGTACTGGGCATTGAACTCAGGGGCACAAAACCACTGGGTCACATCCCTAGCCCTTTTTATATTTTGAGACAGGTTCTCACTAAGTTGCTTCAGGCCTCCCTAAACTGCTGAGGCTGGCTTTAAACTTATGATCCTCCCGACTCAGTCTCCTGAGTCGCTGGGATTACAGGTGTGAGACACCACATCCAGCTGATTATGATTTCCAAGCATCCAGGAGAGTCAGGAATTATTGTAAAATGTGAAAATGTGACGTAGAAATGGTGTCAATGGAAATCTTACTGAAATATGAATGAATGTCTTTTGAACAATTTCAGGTTACAGTTTTCTTTTTGTATTTAGGAGCCAATAATTTTTTCAACCCTTAAACACTTTTGTAGAACTTGAGAAGCTTGCAGGCACAGGCACTGAACCTAATCTGCAGTGTGGCATGACTAACTGGACCACTTCCACTCACAGTAAGACCACCATCACTCTCACTTGTACTATTCCTAACCAGCATGCCTGCCTCCTGTCTCCATCCTAATTGTTCTCTTCTACCAAATGATTTTTTGAAAGACAACACCATGCTCTTCTGTGCTTCATATCCTTCAATGGTTTCCAAGAGCACACAGAATAAAATCCACACTTTTTACCATGGCCTGCAAGGACCTGCATGGCCAGACTACAGCCCACCTCTCGAGGCACTTTCTAACCTCTGATTAGGTTTGCATTCTTTCTGTTTCTGGAATGTACTAAGCTCTCCCTCACCTTGTAATCTTCAGTCCTGCCACTTCTGCTACCTAGAATGGTTTAGCATCTCTCGCTTTTCTCATGGCTGCCTCCCTCACATCCTTCAAATTTCATGTGAACTGGTTCTTCCTCCAATAGGCCTTCCTTCCTTGATGACTCTATGTAAGTAGTGGCCCTGCTGATTATATTTTCCACTTCCAGAAAATTAGTGGCTCCCCTACTCCCAAATGCATCTTGGTTGCTAGTGCTCTTACATGAATGACTGGCCTCCTTTTAGGTTCAATTTCTCACTGTTTTAAAACAGCTGTTCTAGGTTGGCTTTTATTTTGTATTTGGTCTTCAACTATCACACTGATTTGTACTGTTCACATAATCACTAGAGGATTTTAATTTGTCAAACTTTATGGATTATTTATCTAAATTATTCTAGCCTACTTCAAAAAGTAAACCGAAAAAAGAAAATACAACATATGTCAACAACAACAAAAAAGGTACACTGATGAAGATGGTGGAGAAAATAAAACAGTAGCAGTTTGCAGACTAGTGTCACTTTGGGGGGCAAAAAAGGGAGAACATAAGCCTTAACCAAAGAGTTCACTGGCTGTCTGGTCATGTAGTGGCATGAAAAGCTTTCTATTGTTCAAGATAACACAATAATCCTTTTGATGACTTGCCCATCTGATGAATTACAGTGTCCAAAACACAAAGGGAAAAATAATGGATTACTGTGCCATGTTTGTAGCTTTTACATGTAAAAATCATTGTTTGCAGATACAGACTCCTACAACCCGCTGCACTAACTGCCCAAACAGATGGTCGGTTTCCCTGAGCATGGTTTATATACCGCAAAGAAAATGTACTGGTTTATTGCTCTTTAAAAGTCTAACATTTGCAAAATGAAAGTTACAGAGCCTCACAATTTAAAACAAAAGCTGAAGACAGACAGTATTCTGGAAAGAGCAATGACTTCTCTTAGGGCATTAAACAACAGTGATTGCGTTTATACAGCACTTGTATAAATTCTCTGTGGCAAGGGGCAAGACATGAGAAATATTTACATGGGCTGGCACATTTTTTAGATCTACTTGGGAAAGTGCTCAGTTGTTGATTAATAATTCACTGAATTTAAAATCACTACATTTGGAAATGTGGACACTCATCTGAAGTACAGTCATGGTCCCTTGCATATTTTTGGTGTGTTCTCATAAGATTTTATGAAGACTCTCTATCCTGGGAAATACCTCCATGTGTCTACCTGTGTCTGTTTCCCAAATTTTTTCTAGGAAAATTAATCAAGGCCAGTGGGTATCAACCCTTCACATTAAAGAACATTTTTATCTGTTTGCATATGTCTAGTTGGTCTGTTTTATGTAATTATTTAAAATATGAATTATTTAAAATATGAATTATAACAGTAAAAAAGGGTTTTTGCTAATGAATAGTAGTAAATAAAGTTTTCAAACTGCAAATTACTATCAAATATAAATGAAATGTTAGAAAACTATTTCTACTACATAGAAAAAAATAAGTCATTCATAAAGCAATTCTAATACAAACTTAACCTTAATTTGATATGTATATATAATTTTTAGTTGTAGATGGACATAAAACTTTTTATTTTGTTTATTATTATTTTTATGTGGTGCTGAGGATCGAACCCAGTGCCTCACATGTGCTAGGCAAGTACTCTACCGCTGAGCTACACCTCTGGCCCTAACCTTAGCATTTTTATAGGAAACCTATTATTAATTCCACTATGACCAGGTAATAAGATAGATACATAGCTGGGCATGGCGGCACACACCTATAATCCCAGCAGCATGGGAGGGTGAGGCAGGGGGATTGAGAATTCAAAGCCAGCCTCAGCCACTTAGCACCCTAAGCAACTCAGCAAGACCCTGTCTCTAAATATAACCAAAAAAAAAAAGGAGAAGGGAGGCTGGGGATGTGGATCAGTAGTTAAGCACCCTGGGTTCAATCCCAGGTTTGGGGCGGGAGGGGGAAAGAGAGAGAAACACCTCTGAAAGCAACATTAACCTATTCCCAAATACAATTTACAAAACTAAACCATAATATGTAGTTTATTACAGTGCCAAGAGAAAAACATACTTGCAATTATATATACTTCCTCTGAGGTTAAAGAACAAATGAACACATTGTATTTCCTTTCTTTTGGTTAAAACACTACATTTAAAACTAATCCTTTGAAGATATGAACAGTTTCTAACACAATGGAGAGTTTGGTAAACTTCATGAAAGTAACCCAAAATTAGATGGTATTAGAAATGTTTTATGTTCATTTGAATGAAGGTTCATATGCTGACATACAAAAAAAAACACCTTAGAATTACATTTCATCATTAATAAATTCAAGAAATTAAACCACATAAAACACATCACAATCAAGTCAATAAAAACATGTCCATCCAACATCTAATGAACACAAATGAGAACTCTTAAAGAAACATTTGTGCCCAAGGTATGTTCAGAATAACAACTTCAAAACGCTACAGAATTATTTTATTCTGAGTATAATACCATTTTGTTTACTGAGGGGAAAAATAGCTAGCCCTCTAGGGTATTTCTGATCATCTTATTAACTAGTTCAACATTTTACGGCCACAATGGGTTCTAAAGAGGAATGAAATCCAAAATTATTATAAATGTGTTTACCTCCATCTAGACTCCTAGAGACCCGTTTACTAGAGGTGCGCTCAAAGTGTGGTGCCGGTCTGTCTATGAGGGTGCTTGCCTGGCGTGTCTGCGCTTGAGTACGGCCACTGTAGCGGAATTTAGACCCCAAGGTCAGGAACTTGGCCTTTGGTGGCTGCTCTGGAGACACAAGCCTTCAGGGGGAAAAATGGAGCAAAATTAGACTTTACAGATTTTTTTAAAATTTAAAGTAGTACATTTTAATATCTCATTTTAAGTACGATTTGAAACCTACCTAATGCTACTTAACTTTTAATAAATAGAAATATTATTTATAAACCCTCCTACACGTGTAGCTTTATGATGGTGATAAAGGCACATTCATGTATTCATGAAAAGTATTTTTCGCAACCTGAGCAGAAGAGCAGCTGTTCTCAAGTATATATCAAGAGTTATTTATTTGTATTAGTTTAAATCATTTATATAAACACATATGTCTGAATTCTTGCTCCTAGCTGTAAGTGCCAAGTAGCAATCCATGACCATTAGTAATTCTTAATATTTATGCCTATTTTTCCTGGGGAAAAACATCCAACTTGAGAATCCATTTCAGTGAGTGATTCTTTCCCATGAAGAACAGAATACACAGTGGATCTGTAGAGATGACTAACACCATTTACTGCCAGCACAATTCTACTGTGTAAGCCCCTGGGTTCATAATTAAGTCAAACTTTCTTCGTGTCAAACACTCCCAGACTTGTGCATTTTTTTCAATAAATAAGCCAATCTTTTCTGGAATACAACTGAAATTGTCTTATTTTCATTGTTTGATCAAGAGTTGATAAAATGTCTTAACAAAAAGATTATCTCAGAGCTCTTACACAATTTATTACATATGATCTTAACTAACAATTCAAGAGTATGGAGAACTCTACCAAAACTTCTCTTATCATTTTTCTAAGGAAAAGTGATTTCTTAATAAAAGTGTTTTTTTTAAATCATTTCAAGTGTTTGTAGACCTTCAAATTTTACAGAAATCTCTTTTTGCTTAATGTGTAATGAAGAGATCCAAGTCAAGCCAAAGCTGTATGTAATAAATACAAGAGGCAATCCCAAATCAACTCAAGATTCTCAAAACAGTATTCACCCAGAAAAACAGTATGTTAGAATTTAATTGATGTATTTCTGACTTTCTTGGCTTCAATCTATTCATATAGGAATCAGAAGTATACCTCAAATTGTACTTTGAAAAAAAGTGCATATTCTTAAAATAGACTGCCCAAATAGTAGAAATTTGGACCAAAAAAGAATCCCCTAGTCACGCTCTGAGTTATTTTTCTCTAACAGCTCAGACATGAGGCACAAGAAGTCAAAAGTCCCAGCACACTGATCATGAGTGACAGACAACTAGGATGAGAAATGCAGCCATTTGCCTTGCACTGTCTCCTGGTGGGTTGAATGGCAGGGATTCTCTACCTAGCAATCCACCTAAACACAATCTCAGAATTCTCCATTAAGAAAATAGTGATCTGGGGCTGGGATTGTAGCTCAGCGGTAGAGCGCTTGCCTCGCATGCGCGGGGCCCTGGGTTCGATCCTCAGCACCACATACAAAGCAATAAAAAAAATAAAGACATTGTGTCCATCTACAACTAAAAAAATATTAAAAAAAGAAAATAGTGATCTGCTAATTTAAAAAAAAAGCTCGTAAATGCAGCAACTGTTTGGGAAAAACTTAATACTCCTTAAAAACCAGGTTAGCCTAATCACATTTATCTTTATATTAGTCTATTCATAAAGTATACTATATAGTTACTGAGTCATCAACTAGAGCAAAAAAGAGAAATTCTTTATTAAAGAATACCTCAAAGAAGAAATGTGCATTGATAACCCCAAAGACAGTCTCCAGAACAAAATTTCTAAAACTACAAACAGGACGTCTGCTTTTTCAATTATGAAAATATTTTAAGAATATGTATATAAAAAAGGGATATTTCTTTTTAAAGGTTTAACCTGCCTCTTCTTTTACAAAATGAACTGAATTTAAAACTATCAAGAAACTGCTCAGGCTAAGAAAACATTTTTTAAAGAAAATTTCCTAGTTAGGTGTTTTTTAACTTTCTAATTATTTATGTCCTCTCTTCACATGGATCTGTACTAGGACCTATATACATTAGGTGCTTAATAAACACAAAGGAGGATCCCACTTTCATCTTTTCTATATGAGGGCACTAAGCATCTGGAAAACTCCAAAGTTCATGCCTATGTATCTATCCTGCAGTGTTCTCCCTTTTTTTTTTTTTTTTTTGTGGTACTGGGGATTGAACCCAAGGACGCTTAACCACTAAGCCACATCCTCAGCACTTTTTACTTTATATTTTGAGACAGGGTTTCACTAAATGCCTGAGGCTGGCCTCAAATTTGTGATCCTCCCAGCCGGGCACAGTGGCACGCGCCTATAATCCTAGCACTTAGGGAGGCTGAGACAGGAGAATTTCAAGTTCAAAGCCAGCCTCAGCAATGGCAAGACACTAAGCAACTCAGTGAGACCCTGTCTCTACATAAAACACAAAATAGGGCTGGGGATATGGCTCAGTGGTCGAGTGCCCCTGAGTTCAATCCCCAGTATCAAAAAAAAAAAAAAATTGTGATCCTCTTACCTTAGCTGATGAAATTACAGGAGTGTGCCACCCAACCCAGCTTCCCTCTCTTGAGACAGGCTCTGGCTATGTTGTCCAGGTTGGTGTGAGCTCAAGCAATACCACCCATCCTCACACCCCTCCCCTACCTACACCCCCTTCTCCAGTAGCTGGGACTATGGGAGATGCCACAGCACCTGGCTGGCTCTTCAGTGCTCTCTTTGCCAGTGTTGTAGTCACCCCATTGAAGAAAAGCTTTTGAGTTCTCTTGTGTCAGAAATTTTGGGGAGAAAGTTGGCAATAAGCCATATAACCTCTGACACACTGTAAGAATCACTAGTGATCGGTTCTGCTTTAATTTGATAAACTATAAAATGATTAATAAAATAGCCTTTTTAAAATGAGGTATTGGTTTTGTTGTGGTTCTTTCCCCTCAAATTCTGAAGATGAGCTCTTAGTTACATAGGCTAGATGTTTTAGTAGTTTTTGTTTGTTTGTTTTTGTTTTTGCCACTGTGACCAAAAGACCTGTTGAGAACAATTAGAGCTGGAAAAGTTTCTTTGACACTCACAGTTTCAAAAGTCTCAGCCTACAGATGGCTAACTCCACTATTCTGGACCAGAAATGAGGCAGAACACCATGGAGGAAGGGTATGAAGGAGGAAAGAGTTCAGAGCATGGCACTGAGAAGCAGAAAGACTGCTCCACTCAACAGAGAGAAAATACACACCCCAAAGTCATGCTCCCAGTGAACTACCTCCACCACAACCTACCTGACTGTGGTTACCACCCAGTTAATCCATTCAACTGGATTAACACATGAAATAGGTTAAGGCTCATAACCCAATCATTTTACCTCTAAACTTTCTTGCATTGTCTAACATGAGATTTTGGGGGACACCTCATATCTAAACCATAACACTGGGATATCAATCTAGTGAGAATAATTCTACAGAATCATATTTCTTTAGTCTCTTTTTAAGGTAATGGTCATATGGTTGCCATTTAAATGCACACCAGAACAATCATTCACCAGAGTATCTTTGTAGAAGACACTCTACTGTATACATATATATACATACACACAAAACATAGTTCTACTATATACATATGTCCAAGAAATATAAACAATATTTAAAAGGAAAATACATATCATAATACAAAAGAAGGAAAATATAATTAGATGAACTTTTATTTCAAATAGGAATGAAGTACTATCTTTTTTTTTTACCAACACTGGTAACCACAGCATTAGCTTACAGATTACTTTCCAATGACAAAGTCTTAATTAGGATGCAATTAAACAGAAACAAATGTCCAAACAAAAGGATTTAACACAAGCACTAATTATCTTTCTCTGAAAGAATTTTTTCATAGCTTAAGTCAGAAGTAAACACATTTTGTAAGAAAACGTAGGCCAAGTAACAAAATATTTTAATATTATCACTTCAAATTGCTTCAAGAACACTTAATTATGTCCATCAGAGTTGCAATGGGACCCTATCTTCATAAGAATAACATCAAAACCATTAAAGACATTGACCATTTCACTTCCAAGAACATAAAGCTGCAAAAAGAATTAACTTTTGCAGAGTATTAAAGGCCTTGGGCAAGATGATGTAAGTAATGATGTGTCAAAAAGGAACTCAACCTTTACATATTTCACTGCTTAAAAAGAATATTACCAATTTAGTTTTATAACATTATTATTGTTTATCTCTGAATGGAAAATAAAGAACATTTTAAGAAAAGCCAGTATAAATTACTAAAGTTAATCATGACTAGTGCATAGGTTTCCATAAAGCTCTCTGATGCAGCTGATGGCACTAATATATTTGAGATTATTCTGGTTCTATGATGCCAAGTTTAAGAGGCAGTTTAACATCCAGCTAGAAGAATCTCAGGCTTATTTCTTGTTCACATACATACAGAACAACAACAAAAGCAGCAAAAAAAAAAAAAAAAGACAGGAAGACACATTCACTGAATATCTAACTGGGCAGCACGGCACAGCAAATGCACTTATGAGCACCAGGAGCCACAGTGCCTGGGTTTGAATTCCATCTCCACACGTTACTACCTACATAGCCATGGGCATCCTTCTTAACTTCTGTTTCTCAATATATAAAGGGAAAATAGCACTTGCCCCATAAAATGTGCTGTAAAGATTAAAAGAATTAATCCCTATATAGTACTTCAGAATAGTGACAGGTTCTATAAAATGTTCAAGCAATGATAGCAACCTTATTATTACATCCTTGTTTCACTAATATTAGTCTAGTTGACTATCAATGAATAGAAAGATTAATTTAATAGCTTCAATCTATAAGCCTTGTAATTTTCTAAAGAAATATGAACCTTTTGTGATAAACTAAAACAACAAAATCCACTGATCTATTTTAAAAGACTCTGCAGACACATTATGATTTGCCCTTTCTATGTTAAGATACATTGTTTTATATAGCTTTGGAAGCACTATGAAGGTTTATAAATATAAAAATACTTTTGTTAACCTTTATCTTTAAAAATTTGTAGGAACAAATCAGTCTACTTTTAGACTGGAGTCTGTGATACATTAGTGAAAAAGATAAAGGGGCTCTGAGGTTTTTGTAGGGCTAACATATCTCAGAAACTCCTGTTAGAGCCATATGGGAGGGATGAGAGAGCAGAATGAAGAGTGTTTTACTTGGAGTCAGAGAGCCAGGTCTCTACCTTTGCTTGGGTGACTGCTGCTACCTGCCTCTGAGCATCAGTTTCCTTCCACTGTGGCAAGGAACAAATGAGTTGCTGCAATATGAAGCAATGGATTCTGTGTCTAACAATAATAAATGCTCGAGGAATGCTAGCACTTGTCACTTCCAAAAGGATTATTGCTTTTATTATCATTACTTTATAATAGGGAAGCCTGCTGCCTGTTCAGCCTAGGCTTACAACTTAAATGTTTTGTATTGGCTTTATATGAAGCAGGCTTATAGTCTCATGGGGAGAAATGTTATGACTACCAAGACAAATAAAATTTTTCAAAGTTATCTAGGATCAGTGTAACTGAGTTGGGGTGATTCAGGATATTTTATGATTTATATTTCTCCTCTATACAAATCTATTCTATTTAACTTCAAGAAGGGGTCATTTGTACTAGCTGATAATTCACTTTTAGAAATAGCACACTGTGGTACCAAATCAATAATGATGGCATGAGGGTGGTAGTGGCAATGATGGTAATAATGATAAACATTATTATACACCTGAAATGGTTTTGGGTTTGTTTCATATGTATAATCTCATTAAATTTCAAAATAATCCAATAAATATATATTATGATTGTTAGCATCTCATGTGGAAGATAGAATTGAAGCACAAAGAGGTTGAGTAACTTACCAGTTACAAAAGTAGAAGATGGTAGAACCGTATCAGACTCTAAATCCACAGCAAAAATCTTAAAAACAAAGGACCTAGATACACAGCTCTACAGACCATAGTAACAGAAAATGGAGGAAATGAAGGTAACCAAACCACTTGTTAAAAATCTTATGCTGAAGAAAAGTACAAAAGGAGGCAAGATACAAGCTCAAGATGGTTATTCGGGGACTTTTTGTTCTTAATAGAGCAAGACATAAACATGTTCACTGGCCAAAGTCAAAGGTACCCACTAGAAAGTAAACAATCTACCTGGCAGGATCCTCTTGTGAGACATGAAATGAGGGTTTAAAGCAGAGGAATAACTATGCTTTTCTTGGGACAGGAAAGGAGGGAAACAGTGAATGGGGGGAAGGGAAGTGATGCCTAATTATGAAGGAAAGGGCACAAGACAAAGTGCTCATGACCTAAAATTTCTATTCTAAGCACACAACACAATGGGGAGTACCTGAGGGAAAAGGCAAGTGGGCCTGGTGACTCTAGAAGAATAGGAATATTGGGGATGTCAAAGGGCATAAAAGGACTGATTGCTTAGGAGCACTGAAGATCCAACTAATGTGAGAAATTACTTATCTGTAATAGCATTAATCCACAGAGGTGTGCTATTGTTCTGTTATAAAGAATAGCTTCTTAGCCGGGCATGGTAGCACACACCTGTAATCCCTGTACTTTGGGAGGCTGAGACAGGAGAATCGCAAGTTCAAAGCCAGCCTCAGCAATGGCGAGGCACTAAGCAACTCAGTGAGACCCTGTCTCTACATAAAACACAAAATAGGGCTGGGGATGTGGCTCAGTGGTCGAGTACCCCTGAGTTCAACCCCCAGTACCAAAAAAAAAAAAAAAAAAAAAGAATAGTTTCTTATATCACCCTAGTTGTTCAACTTAAGATAGCACTTAACAGCACAGGTACAGAAGTGGTGAGGTGGAAACACAGAACTAATCCAGTACCAGCTTAGGAAAGTGGATATGCAAAGAGGGGCAGAGCGGGGCTGGGATTGTGGCTCAGCGGTAGAGCGCTTGCCTCGCATGCGTGAGGCCCTGGGTTCGATCCTCAGCACCACGTACAAAGCAATAAAATAAAGACATTGTGGCCATCTACAACTAAAAAAAAATATTTAAAAAAAAAGAGGGGCAGAGGTTAGAGCACTCAAAACAGTCTAAGGGACAGACCACAGGGTTCAGGCTGGCTTGGGCAAGAAGTAAAGCCAGGAGGAAGCTGATAACAACATCTCAATCAAACCTAAGATGAGTGAAAGTGGCAAGCCTGGGAAGCCTGCTGCCTGTCCAGCCTAGGCTTACAACTTAAATGTTTTGTATTGGCTTTATATGAAGCAGGCTTATAGTCTCATGGGGAAAAATGTTATGACTACCAAGACAAATAAAATTTTTCAAAGTTATCTAGGATCAGTGTAACTGAGTTGGGGTGATTCAGGATATTTTATGCTTTATATTTCTCATAATAAAAATAAGAAATATAAATCATATTATATTATGATTTATAATAGCAGAGAGGGAGTAGTATGGCAGCAGGCAGGGAGTAGTATGGTGGTCATGGAAGGAAAGGGGTGACAGTTACAAAGTAAAGTTTTGGGCAACTCCAGAGACAGATCACAGTATGGCCTTAAGCAACAGAAAAGGACAGGGGAATGGACTACATGTAACAGATGAGATGTAGCACCAAGGAAAGCAAAGAACCATAAGGCAGGGGGTTAACGCATCTGCTGTACTAACCACAACTACCTCCTGATCTATGGAGAGCATCAACAGCAATTCCAAGGTGACTTCTTTAAGTTACCTGTAGAAAGTATGATGCTCCACACACACTTTCCATAGCCTTTTTGCTGCCCGATGGTTTGGCAGTTTGAACCCAATGGTGCTCTCAAACTGCTCCAGCTGGAACAAATCCATAAAACAAATTAGCACATCCTTAAGCACTGACTAGAAGTTACTGATAAACATGGATTCAGTTGTTTCTATAGGAATTCTTCTCCAGAAAGGCATATATAGCTAACATAATCAAACAAAATGAATTTTTAATAGACTGCAATATTATTTTCTATGAAAACCAAGTATTTGCTATTCACATAAACTGCTATTCTTCACTGTCCACTGAAATGTATTTTTTCACCTTTCTATTTACTCCACCACTTAACTGATTCAAAAAGGAAAAATGAGTTCCCATGATGTGCTAGGCATATATTACTTTTTCTTTTTTGTGCAAGACATGGTGGTTGAATCTTTTTAGCTACAGGAACATGCATAAACAGATTTATCAAGAAGCCCTGACCATTGTACCACAGAAGAATGAAGAACAGTTCTTACTCTCATGACTTTAGTGGAAAATAATTTAGTTTTAGCTCTTTTTAGTAAAAGGAAACACTGCAACTAATTAGATATAACAAGGGTACAGGACACTACTTACCTCTGCTGGCCTAACTTTAATGTAGAAGTTACTGCGCTTGTAAGAAATTTTCAGGATCTTCGGCCAAGCAAAACGATTGATTCTCAGTCTATCTTTATAAATGAGGAGCCCATTAGCACACACGCCTAGCTTGATGTCCACGCCTTCTGAGTCCTGCCAAGCACAATCCATGTGACCACAATTAGAACTACAAAAGTTATACATACAGAGCAGAGGACTGACTAGCCCCCCTCAAACCATGATCAGGAATGTCAGCTTAACAGGTTTATATTTAAAATGTTAGCACAGGTACATAAATTAATGGCAACAGAATACATGTATATTTTAAATCTTTTCATCTTTAGGATTCAGGTTTGCTTTGCCAAAGAAATATGACAACATGACTATAGAATACAGTATTCTTCAAAAGGCATAATCCATATATTCTCAAGCTCTGTGAGGAACTAAGAGGAAAGATCAGAAACAGAACTGGCTTGAGGTATCTTGAAGATGCAGATGACAACATATGTTTCCTGGAGGCTATTCCAGCCCTCGGGCAGTCTGTTGGCCTCCCTAAGGTATGCTCAGCCATTTGACTGCAGGCAACTTTCAATTTTATCTCAGATGAATGAAGGTAGCCAATAGCTGTTAAAATTATGACTATATAATTGGCAAAACACCAGTCCCTCACAGAAACTTCTCCTCTAGTCTGACAGCACTGAAATAGAAATCACTGAATTTTTTCAAGCCATTTTTCAAAAACTTAAAGTGCTGGCATCCAGTTCTCATTTAGCACTCCTTTGACCAGCGTATTTCAGAGGACTGCAGGCTCCTGAACTTTTCTTTCCCCAGATCTTGAATTTGAAATACATGACAATGCAAATAATCTTGAGCCTGAAAGATTTTTTTTAAATAAACTTACAAAAGTAAAAAGTTGTATCCTCACATTTCAAGTAGTGCTGAAGATCTAATGTGCACAATATTCAAAATTCACACATCACTGTTTACCCTGAAGGGTGATTCATTCGTGATATGTAAAATTGGCATATACTACTCAGAGGTATTCACATTTTCAGAAATCCTTAACAAGGTCTGGGTTTGTGGCTCAGTGGTAGAGCACTTGCCTAGCTCATTTATGGTACTGGGTTCAATCCTCAGCACCATATAAAAATAAATAAAGGTATTGTGTTCAGCTACAACTAAAAAAAATATTTAAAAAAAATCATTAACAAGTTGGAACAAATTCTCACAAAAAAAGCTGGGACAATTATCATATTTGGCTACATCCCAATTCATGAAAAACGTAACATTTTGACTCATTACTAAAAATAAAACACAATTTATATTAGAAAATATTTAAATATAAAAGTATAGTACTAGGCAACTGATGCAATTTCTTTCTCTGCTGTAACTCTTGAATAATTGATATATGACCACACAATAAAGTTATGTGAAACCATCAATTTATATGATGCTTCACTTGGACTTACACTGGCAGCCACAACTCTCTCTAGGAATAAAGCATAAAAAGCTGGGGTGAATCAGGCCCAGGTGCCCAAGCTACTTGGCTCTAGACCTAAAGGGTGTGTTTGCCAAAAACTTCACTGCTCATGGCCAGAGGGAGCAGGGATGGCCCAAGACAGCATGTTCTCACCACAACTGGGAGCAACCCTCATTTGAAACACTGAACAAAGCTACCTCTGGTGTGAAGCAATCTTCAGACAGGACAAGGAGGCTATTTCACCTGGCTTAAAAATAAACACCACCTGTATTCAAGTAAACTAGTTGATTTTTGGTTGTTCTACTTATTTTACTTATTTATTTTTTGGTACTGGGGATTGAATTCGGGCACTTGACCACTGAGCCACATCCCCAGCTCTATTTTGTGTTTTATGTAGAGACAGGGTTTCACTGAGTTGCTTAGTGCCTCGCCATTGCTGAGGCTGGCTTTGAACTCACGATTCTCTGGTCTCAGCCTCCCAGGTTGCTCTTATTTATTGTTTTAGAATGATCAGTAAGTATATATGTGAACAGAAACTACAGAGAAAGGGAATAAAATAAAAAGGAAAAAAAGCATGTCTAAATCCTTTATATCTGAGTTATACCACTCAGCAACAGGGTCAAAAGAAAAAAAGACTAAATAAAAAGGAGCAGCCTCCCTGCCTTGCTCACTGCCCCTTCAGGAAGCTTCTCCATAAGGATACCAAGAGAATCCCATGCCTAGCAGACTCATGATATGATGAGTTGTTGCACAAGATCAGCAAAGTCTGGTATTTAATAGCCAGATTCCTTCTCTGTTTGGTTACATCAGGGTGGCTGTGTCCCTCTAATGAGAGCTCCTCTAAAGGCAGCCTTCGCCAGACACATCACTTCTTCTGGATTCTGGCAACCACTCTCTGCTCTGTCCCCTTGGGACTCGGGGGTCAAGAAGGCTGCTTTGGGTTGGGGGTATAGCTCAGTGGTATAGCGCCTGCCTAGCATATGAACAGAGCTAGGGTCAATCTCCAGTACCACACATAAAAAAAATAAAAGAGGGTTGCTTTTACCAGCTGAGGGATTATAATAGTACTCTTGTGGTTTCCATTCTCCTTTGTCAAGAATCCTGCTAGTCAACACTCTTCAACTTATCCTAACTTGAGTGTGTGCCATTAAGAGCTCTTCAAAAAAGAAACAAAATCTGATCTCAATGCAGCAAGAAATATTTTAGAAATATTTAAACTACATGAAAAGTTCCTTTAAACTTTTACATATATTCTTTTCCATGAGTCACAAATCATGCTCATCAAATATTATCAAATGAGTCTTAAGATGATAAAAAGGATGAATAAATGGTACAAATGGTACTCTGAATTTTTTTTTAATGGTATTCTGCTCCTAACTACATAACCAAAACTGCCATCATACTTGTAATGGAGTCTGCAACTTTGATACAACACTGAAAAACAAGAATCCTAAAACCTACAGCATTGCCATCTAAAAATCAACTTCTAACTAATGAGCCACAGAGTAAAAAGAGATGTAAGAATTATAGATAGCAGGGATTGTAGCTCAGTGGTAGAGTCCCCATCTAGCATGCATGAATCCATGCTCAATCCTCAGCACCAGGAAAAAGAAAAATATGGCAAGAGTAACAGGTTTTTAAAAAAGCAGATGTACCAAGGAGGTGGGGTATGGATCTGGTCTCACCATGTTCTCTCCTTCCTCCCTTATTATTGTTTCTTGGCTAACCTCCACGTCTGTCCTCACCATATAGAAAATAAGTTGAAAAACACTCAAGGACTAGAAGGATTAATTTCACCTCTTAGTAGGATTTATCAGAAGGTATTAGGCAAAGGGACTGCTTAAAAATATGTGACTTCAGTGTGTTTTATATGGTTATAAAAATAAATGCATTCAAATTTTAAGTGAGTCAGTATGTGTGCAAATACTTTTTTAAATTAAAGGTATATAGCATCTACCAGTTAAAAATGATACTGCCAGTATCTATTCACTAATAGGAAAAAAATGTTTTATGCAGTTAAAAAAAGAGATACTTTTAGTATTTGTAAAAGGAATGAGAATTCAACTGCTCAGACTTTTTAAAAAAGTATCAAAATATTATTAACTGCTTATTTCTGCATAAAGAGATTTAAGTGATTTTTATTTTCTTCTGTTCGACTCTATTATCTGATGAACATGTATTGCTTTTGTAGTAATAAAAAATATTTTAAAAATAAAGGAAGTCACTGAGGTCAAAAGAGTGCCTTGTAAATATAAAATATGACTAATAACAAAAAGGTAAAAATTACGAATTTGAGGCCTAGGGAGAAAAGTTATCTTTGTATAGGAGGCTTTTCTGGAGATTTCTCAAATCATATAATCTGGTCTTCCTAAGGTACATATATTGACTGCATACGTTTTGCAAAACCAAACTTGTCTTTCACCTTATCTATCATTCTCCTCCTCAATTCTCATCACTTTGTGATCATCTAAGCTGGAATGTAGAAGCAGATGATGTTTGTTACCTGTATCCTCCCAAACTAACTCCATCTTATCCTATCACATGTCTCCATTATTCCATTCTTTTACTATCTCTATAATTAGACTCAAAGTGTTTCATCACCTTGAGCCTGGGTCAGCCTACTTTAGTTTCACACAGGAAAAATCCCAAATCTAGGCGATCTCCTCCACGACCCAGGTGGTCATAGCTGTTCTTCTTGTCTCTTTTATACTTGCTAACAACTGCACACTCCTTCCTAAACAGAAGAGAGAGGAAGCTGCAATAGTGCAGCACCTGGCCTAGCAAAAACTGTGACTCAGAATTACCCAGGGCAAGAAGACAGGGGAAAAAGGTTGACAAGTGAGTCTTATGATAAGTACCAATGAACAGGTACTAATGAAAGACAAGGAAAAAAAGAAAGTATGGGAGAATAAATGATGCCTCCCACAACCATGAATCTCACAACTAATCACCAAAGAAATATTACAAAGATGCTGAAGTGAAGGCTAATGGCCTTTTTCCAAAGCAAGCTAGACACTTCTCACACTGGAGACTTTTCATACTTTATTTTAATACACTGAAATGAAGCTACTCCCCAATGCATTTACCTTGGCATGATGTAAGTCAACACCATACATGGAAAGCCTCTTTGCATTTTCTAAGAACTGAGAATCAGCTTGTGCTGGAGATAAGCCCCTGAGAATCAAAAGAAACAACATTATCTTATTGGCAGATAAAAAAAAATGCATTCAAAGTGGGGGAAGGAGTGTGTGGTCTTGAAGTGTTGGGTTAGAGGCAATAATGCAGCTAAATTTGCAGAGACATGGGGAACAGGTAAGGAGAGTCATCTCTGAATCTCTAGCATTTCCTCTTAAGATCTTCTAATCTTAATCGACTCTTTGCAAGGAGGCACATGTCCATCCTTGTCCTTTTTATCTTAAAATGATGCTTTTCATTATTTCCATCAGGAAAAAAAGCTCTAGGAATAATAAGCACAATGTAAGTTAACTAAGAATAAAATATAGTGATTTCATCTTTCTGAAATAGACTATTTCTTATTCCTGTTTAATTTTGCTAGACTTGATCATAAGACCAGAATTACTTATATTTTATTTTATACCTATGATAAATAACACATCATATTCTGTCCATACTAATATTATTTTCATTCCAAAATTATTTCCATTCCATCCTATGTCCCCAACTAAACAAGTTTTAAGCTTCTGGCAGACAAGACTAGGTCCCATGAGTCTTCATATTACCTATGGCATTTTAGCACCTGACATTTCACGAATTTGAATTATAGAATAAATGTCTGTTGAATAGAATGTAAATAAAGCTAATAAGAAAATATTTAGAGTCAAATATTCTATTTATCATTTTTGAAGCAAAGTCAATGAATGTGGCCCATTTAAAATTTCTGAATCTCTTAAAGTTCCTTTCAAATCATTTCAGTCACTATTTTAAAACTAGTTTTACAACATAAACAACTTCTAACTTTGTAGCTAGAGTTATAAAAACTAGTGTAAAATATCCACTTTATTTTCACACAGATATCTTATTCCAAATGTAAATACTATTAATTTACATAATCCTTACTTAAACTAAAGGGGCAACATCTGTGGATCATGGAATCTCAGCACACTTCAGTTACTATTCCTACATCTATCACCACCCACGCTTTTACTTAAACCCCAAGGCCACATTACTCCCCGGGGTTTCTGATCAAATACAGTAATAAAAACAAGTGAAAGGCAGAAGAAATGTGAATGCCAACATTCTGTGGGTATACTTGCTTCTTGTACATGTGCTAAGGGACGAGACCGGGGGCACAGGCAAAAAAATGTCATATGGAAAATACATTTTTTTCCAAAAAATGAAGGCAATTTAGTTTCATGCACATAACTCTCATATAGTCATAAAAACAATGCAAGACTATCTCAAGGGTTACAGGTTGTCTTGACAAGTCTGGGTGAAGCTCCAAAAGGAAAAATTGGATAATCCCAGAAACCATGCTCAAATAACCTGCTGAGGTTACAAAGACAAACTACCTAAATCTATCATGGCCAGTCTCTCTCCAGCAAGGAGATCAACAGACCTGTGGGTTTTATGCAGCTCTGCCACCTTCTCTTCCAGCTCCTTAGTCTGTGTGGGGGCAAACTGGAAGTCACTGAGGTCAATACTGCCGTGTTCTTCTGGGTCATAGTCTCCAAGTTCAGCCTGCAGTGTGTAGGAGCCCAGGAGGGCATGAGTCACAAAGGAACAGGGCAGGCGGCCAGAGGCAATGTCTTTTCGGAGCTGAAGGCACAAGAAGTATCTATGAAGAAGAGCAAAGGGTCGGAGAAGAATGACTAGTTAATCCTGAAGCACTCATAATTCCTTAAACTCTAATATTTCTTTGAAAATAAATGTATACTATATACATTGTGTTCACATCCACAGCACGAATAGTCTTCTATGATAAAAAGCTTCACCTTGCTCTTTGGACTCCTAAATTTGTAACTTATTTATAGAAGTCTAATTAAGAGAAGGAAAATTCTGTGCTGCTCTGATAAGTTCTGGTAAGTCTATGATTACTATTACAATAAAGACTGTTGTGACTAAAGTTAAAAATTCAATCACTTCAAATGTCTCCTTGGATTTAAAACTATAATAAAAATTAGCACACTTCCTAAAAGTTATAAAGATTAATGAAATACCAAAAAAATCACTGTAGTCTAATATTTTCCAGAAAAGTTAATTTCGCCCACTCGTGGCCATGTCTACCCTTTTCCTATTACTATTTAATATTATTTTATATTATTATTTAATATTATTTCATATTCTTTTTTTCCTGAGATGCCTTTAATATTGATTATAATTAAATCTAGTTTGAAGCCCTTACTTGACCACTCTTTTAAGGGGCAGTTAGCCCAGTTTATTAGAAAGAGTGCACACTTATAAGTCAGACAGCTGACTTCATGTGACCTTGAGCTAATCTGCTACTTATAAAATGGGACAAACTCTACCTTCCTTTGAAGGTGATGGTAAAAATTAAATACTATAAATAAAATACCTGGCATGGGGCTGGGGTTATGGCTCAGTGGTACAGCACTTGCCTCACATGTGTGAGCACTGGGTTCCATTCTTAGCATCACATATAAATAAATAAAATAAAGGTCCATCAACAACAACAACAAAAATTAAAAAAAATACTTGGTATGATGACTGAATAAATAACTTATAATTACAAGAGCAATTCTCAATGCTTCAAGTGGCTTACTACACAGTTATAAAAGAATTTTTGTTTCCACTAAATTAACATGCAGAAATGTGATACATATTTTATGGGGATTTTTTTTCTTCTTCTCAGCCCCATTATCAATTCCTTTTGGTCAGATCACAAAACCAGATTTCTTCTCTCAAATTTCACCACTTGCTAAGGTCAACACTGAACCTTCTGAAACAGATGGCCCTCATTCTTGAAGATTATTTTTTTAGAGATTGTCATTCCTGCTGGCTACTGGCTACCTTCTTCCTGTGATCATTTTTGCCTGGCCTATGTTTTACAGTCCAATCCTCATCCTGTGTTCTACCTGACAGGTTCAGAGGAGTGGTGGCCTCTGGGCCAGGTCTCTGTTCATGAGTAAGAGACCATATCCCACCACACAGTTCTTCAGTTATACCTGTATTATCACCCAAATCTACCATTGGGCAGGGCATACAGCATCACTGTGGTCCTATCGTTAGCAAATCAAGTGCTCAATAATTTCCTGAAAACAAAAGTCTTCTCATTAGTCCTGTAGTCTGAGTATTTTTATTCATTCTATAAGCTCTCTCTTTAAGATGATTATGTTCCCTTGACCTATAGAATAATATGAACACTACTGCACCTACTTTAGAAAACTAAATCTTTTTTATATATATATTTTTTAGTTGTAGATGGACACAATATCTTCTATTTATTTATTTATTTATTTTTATGTGGTGCTGAGGATTGAACCCAGTGTCCCACACATGCGAGGCAAGCGTTCCACCACTGAGCCACAATCCCAGCCCCACAGAAAACTAAATCTTAAACTATCATACCAGGTTACCCTCAAATTCTTAAACAGTAATATATAGAGCTAGTTCTCCATATTTTGTGGCACTTTGAGACCTTAAACACAAAGATTTCATCCTCCTGCTTCTTTTTATAGTATCGTCACTACTTTTCACATTGATCCTTTCCTCTGTTTTCAAAGTCTTAAGTCCTAAAAACTTCAAACAAAAATCAGCAAGAACTCCCTGAATTTTCCAGCTATATTTTCTTTACACCAAATGAAAAAGCATTCTTTGGACATTATCCTGAATAGTGTTCTTCACCTCTTCAAAAGGCTATTCCACCTTCTATTTATTCACTCACATTATGGTGAACTTTAGTCACACTTAGGCTGCAGGTGGCTGGTCTCAGGCTGCATCTGAGACCTTGAGTTAACACAGAAGATTCTATCATTCCTCCCACCAGATAGGGAGAATGTTAAAGCCCAATTTACATGGAAACTCAAAGCACTTATTGATTCAAGGAAGTTACAATCTGTAGGAGCACTCTCCATACCTTCAACCATTCCCCTCTCTTTCCCCATTCTAATGCTGATAGACTGCACAACCCAGCACAGCACCCCATTGTTTGTAACTTCGGGCCATGATTGGTCCAAGGACCATACATAAGCTTCTGTACATGTACTTTCTGGAATAAACGGGCTATGCATCTCGCTCCGCAGAAGCAGTCTTACCTACCCTCACAGTCTGGGTGGAGTGACTCTGTGGACTGTTCACCCCAGACCCTCGTCCCTCAGGACTCCATTTCATCCTCCCTGAGGATTCCTTGGTACCCCTCGCCCCACAGGACCCCAACTCATCAAGCAAGACCCACAAGGCACAAACGTAAAACTACAACAATAACCAAAGGATTATCATCCCCCAAACAAATTACTACAAGGAGGAATGTAGAATTTGGGTCTCAAAGTCACATTATGTGCGTTCTTCAAAGGCACTCCTACAGTGAAGCTCTGTACCCAACACACACCAACCTGTCAGGGTTAATGCTTTAAGCAGCTTGCTGTGCAGTTAGTTACAAAAGCTACTATTTATTATTTACTAGCTGAAGCTAATTTGATCAGTTAAATTAATAGTAATTAATTTAGTATATTGGTACATTCCTATTCAGCAATGGGTAATAAAAAAGGAAAAAAAGGCTTGTTATTTTTTAATACAGGAAAGAAACCTCCACCATTCCTATCTCACGTGGATAATACCCATTTTTAAGCACCTACACAACTTGATGTACTATAACCAAAGGGGGGGGAGGGGCTAGCAGAGAATATCAAAGGCACAGGACCCAGAGATAAGTAGTCTTTCACTAAGACCCTCTTGTTTTCTAAACAGTACGAATGCTACACAATTTTCCTTAGCCATGTGAATAACCTTTTAAAAATACATAAGAATCATCCCTTTATACCATTCTTTTTTTTCTCCTTTGGGGGTCCTGGGGTTTGAACCCACGACACTTTACCACCAAGCCACATCCCCAGCTCTCTTTTACTTTTGAGACAGGATTTCAGAAAGTTGCCGAGGCTGGCTTTGAACTTGTGATCCTCCTGCCTCAGCCTCCCAAGTTATTGGGATTACAGGTGTGAGTCACAGTGCCCAGCCCTGTACACTATTCTCAATAAAGCTAAGAAATGTCATCATTTACTACCAATCTAGCGGGGCTAAGATGTCAAGGCATTTGCTGACTCACTTATCCTTGGATACTACTCTCAGGATCAGTAAATGCTCTCTTGCTCCTGAACAATACTTTACTTGCAATTTAAGCATATATTCTTATAGCCCACATAATCTTCAGGAGGATGGAAAGAAAACAGCTACTGCCTTTACAAAGAGTCATTCCTGTTAGTTTTAGTCCTGGGGTTTTATCTGTGGCAGGGAAGTAGGGGAGGTAGGAGGACCAAAAAATTACCAAAAAACTGACTTTTTAAAATAATTTCATTCATTCACCCTTATGTCATCTTTATAATAAGAGGCTAGTACACAGGCACACAGGCTTATATAATAAAAAACCACTTCAGTATTAAAATCTAAAATACTGAACATCAGTGTCTTTGTAAAAGCATAATATAGAATCTGTTGTGCTAACTGAAGGCCTCAGGGGCACAGCTGAGATCAGCTGCATGCCTAACCTGGGCCCTGGCAGCCTAAAGGTGACTGAAGTCTTTACTATGGTGTGAATTAACATTTAGAAGGCAGGGTAGCTTTTGAGGAGGCCAAGAAAACTATTCAGAGTGCTCATCTCCTCTGAGATTATGTGGACTATGAGAACATATATTTAAATTGTGAACAAAGTTGCCAGCAATATCGTTTTTTAAAATATTTTATTACTCATATGTAACGAGAGAAACTAAAGAGAAGTGAACAAAATTTTTTTAACATATTTTTTAGTTATACATGGACACAGTGTCTTTATTTTGTTTATTTATTTTTACGTGATGCTGAAGATCGAACCCAGTACCACACACATGCAAGGCAAGCGCTCAACC